>JALPVH010000297.1:0-70700 GCA_023242295.1 Diaporthe ilicicola | reverse complement strand
TATATATATATTTATATATTATATATTAGACGGCTTATATATATATATTTATATATTTATATATTATATATTATATATTTTTATATATTTATAACTTTGTTTGCTTTAATACTTTACTTATTAATTTATCGCTCTTACCCTTTATACGCCCTTTTAGCGATAGCTATAACCTAATAATAACTAATCTAGTTAATTAAACTGTTTCTGCCTATTGCTTTGCTTTTATGTATACGTACCCCTAGGCCCAACTAACAGAAGCAGAGTGTATCATCGGGTGCGATGGAAATCTGCATGAGATTGTCAGCCAGAGTCGGCCCGCCCAGCATTTCGGTCGGCCCAGGGCGTTAGGCCGAACGCTAGCGTGGGGCGGCACTGCAGCCCCTTATCGATAGGGTTATCTAATCAGCCCACTGCCTACTGTAAATAGATGCCCCACGGGCTGTAGCGTAGCTGGCGAAGGCTTCTTTCTGCAGCCAACGCTTATTTTAGTATCAACACATTTTTACAGCCAATTCGTACCTCTGAGCCGTGACGGCGTAGAATCCCCGTATTACGACTCTGGCTGAAGATTGTGAGGGACCCGAGAGAAGGGCATACAATTTCCAGAGATTGGGAGCTGCCTTTCGTCACTTGCATGCGGTGTTAGTACTTCGAGACGTTCTCGTCCCTTTAGAAAACATTGAACCTGATGATGAGCCGTGGAAAGGCAGAGTATGTCGTCGTACGTGCTTTACCTGAATTAATCTGAGTTTGTAGGGTTCTGAACAATCAATGCCAGCTGTAAAGGGTGACAAGGGAGTCCGGGTACTTCTGACCCCAACCCTGATCTTGCTTCTACTCCAGCATGAGTTACGGAGGCCAGCTGCTTATGTCTCTAGACGGTCTCATATGGGCTTGTGTGGAGGAGTGAAAAGAACAATTCTATATTAATGCTTATCTCCGACAGTGCTAGTCAGAAAACTATTCTTTCTGAGGAGGAGAATCTGCCATGGTGAGTCCCAGTAATTTAACCTGCATCAATTTTATTATACATATGCTTTGATATATATATATATACAACACCTCCTGAATCATCTCAATCTGAACCGTACACATATACACATGAAAGTAAGTATGCTAAGACTCCCCCACTGTCCAGCCACCACCCTGCAGTTTGACAATGACTGCCACAGGCTAGTCAATCGGCTCCCGTCTCGGCACCTTAACCAGAGACGGTGTACTTGGAGTTGCCGGAAGCGCTTCCCCAGCCCTCGGTGGCGAGGACCTGGTAGTTCATGGTGCCCAGGTTCAGGCCCAGCTTGGCCCAGGCGTCGAAGTGGCACTTGGTGGTGACGGTGCCGCTGCCGGGCCGCGCGCTCTGGCGGTTCGAGATGTACTGCCAGAAGGTGGCCGTGCCGGAGATGGACGGCTGGTTGACCTGCTGGTGCTTCCAGATGTCGTAGGTGGACCCATCGCAGGTCACGGAGCCGACCTTGGTGCCCTGGGCCGAGCCCGCCCCGTTGGAGGTGTACTCCTGGACGTAGTACTCAATCAGGGGGTTTGTCGACCAGCCGTAGATTGAGACCAGGACGGTGCCACCGGTGGCGCTGGTGGATCCGCTGAAGGTGATGTTCCTACAGGGCGGTTCATAAATCAGTATCCATAGAACCGGCTTCAGCTCGCAGGGGTCCCCAGACACCGGAGCGAAAAAGAAAGAGGGTTTTTTTTTTTCGTTTTTTTTTTCCCCCAAGGGATATGCTTACCTGTCTGTGCCGGTGCTCCAGCCCTTGCCGACCACGAAATCTCCGGCGCCGGAGAATGTCACAGAGTATCCGTTGCTCGCAGGAGAAAAGTTGACGGAGCCGCTAGTCACATAGTCCTGGTTGTAGTTCTGGCGACGGGCGAGGCTCTCGCCGCCAAGGTGGAAATCGGGGCTATCGGCGCCGGCCGCAGGCGCGGCAGTTGCGCCAGTAAGCGCCGAGAGGGCAACGATGAGCTTGGTGAGGGCGAACATTTTGGGTGGAGCGCGAGAAACTCGACTTGTCGACTTTGTGTGCAGAGGATGTTGATGTCTACTTGGCGAGATCTCTGGGCAGCCTGGGCACATATGTCGAGCTTCCCAAGTTCGCCTTGGCCGACATTTATTCTCTCGCAGCTCTGCTCAGCCCCGCAGCCGCAATAATCGGATAAAAAGATGACATTTACCCTCTAGTTAAAGTCAACAAGGAGTCCATGGCTCCTAGCGTCAATCTCGAACCTCCGAAATGGCCCATCTTACTGACAGCCCTCGCCGTGTTACATGCCGCGGCCCCTGTCCCGGTCCGACTAATGAAAGCCGGCGACCACTTCATTAGCCTTTTTACCCATTGCCCCTTTTACCCAACCAAAAATAGAGATCACCAAGGGCCACAATGCTCAATATGTAACGGCGTTAGCGGCTCCGTCGCAATTAATGTCATGCGGCAGCCTCGTAAACTGAGGCGGCTGACCGGCAGTCACGCTGTAGGCACACTCGGGGCACGCTGGATGCACTATACATGAAGCTGCGGCTCATCAACTGGCTTTATATCTGGCAGGCGTGGCGTATATTTTGCCAGGGACGGCGGACGAGCGGACCCTCGGGAGGTTCCGCAGAGCCTTTCGAACAGCCGCCACCGAGAAGCACGCAGATGTTGTCACATAGGCCGGAGGAGGCCATATCCATTCCGAACCATAACTGAATTCACCGCTCCGAAATCAAGTTTTATCCTGCTTGAATTTCTTTATTGAATCTAAGATGTTGTAATACGTGAAACCTTCCTTTCCATTCTATCCACGACACAGCATATCCATCTCGAGCCTGCTTGGGCACCGAGGAAAGGCTCCCTCCCATGCGCTGCCTTCTTGAAAGCATTGTTACACTCACATCATTAAGTGCCACAAGCTCGACCGGCTTGATGAACGTGTCTTGGCGTTCCAAAGAGGGGCTCGCTCAGTCGCACGGAATTGATACGCCTTCTGCTGGCCGTTTCAGGCGAGGGTGTCTTCCTGATATTCGGGAAGTAAGGGTAGAGTATCGTGTTTAGCCGTCGCTCATTTCTTCGTTGATGTGACTTGAGCAGACAGCAACATTCAATGTTGAGGGGCGACACATGACTGGGGGCTGGAAAGGCTCGCTGCTCAAGCATGTTTGTGTCACCTTTCGTGTTTCGATCCTCTAAATATGCAATGAGAATGGTGGAACAACTTCCAAGTCCTGCGAGCTATCAGTAAGAAGGAAAATTGTGGTCAATTTGCAGGAAGCACTGCACTACAATCAATAACGGTGACCACCCTCGAATTGCACTAGGGAGGCAGTGGTGTAAATAGGAAAGGCAGCGAGCGAGCCCAAACGCACGCCACACTATTATCACGACAGTTGACTTGTCAGCAGATAATAGACATCATTCGCAGAGCTGCTCCCGAAGGCCTCAAAGATCAAGTCACCAGAGAAGTCATCGCTCAAGCTGAGTGTTTCGGTACTTCCTAGGCCCCATTCCGCGCTCGAGAAAGCCACGTGATGCCTATCGGCTGGGAACCTTCGGGCAAAATGGCCGTTGTCACGAACTTAGATGCCTGTGCTGATGGCTGCCTGTCTCGAGCCAGCCATGATCGGCTCACCCAGCTTTTCTGATCGGCCCGCCCAGCTCCCAGGTGCCGCCATTGCGCCCACCCAGTACAAGCTCTATAGGCGATATCTGCTAAGAAACCTAAGTACCTTTTTAAAATACTAATATAAGTTTAGATTTTAATAAAATCTATTTCATATATTATCTTTTTAAATTAAAAATAAATAGCTATTAATTATAATTAATTCTTATTAATTAAAATTTTTTAAAAAAATTATAATTAAATAAATAAATTTTAGAAAGCTATTAGGCGGGCAAAAACCTTACTTTATTTTAGCATTCTAGTAAAGCTTTCGCCCACCTAAAAAGCTGGGTGTGCGGAAACTTAAATATAGGGTTAAATAGGTGCAGGGCTAGGCTGCGGGGTTAGAAAGTTATATTAATTTACTAATAAATTTTGCGTGCAGGGCTTATACTTAGCTAAAGTTAGCCCACCCAGCATTTCGGTTCGCCCACCCAGCTCTTTCCTTCCGCCCACCTAGTATAAAGTGTGCTATATAAAATACTATTCCAGCTAAAATACCTTTTTTCCTCTTTAAAACTCTATATACTTCTGAAATACTTTAATTATAGCCGGCGCCTTATAGCTCTCTAGCGCCTTTCGCGCCCTTTAGCCTTTTATGCGCCTTTTAGCCTTCCTATCACGGTATATATATAAGTGATAGCTACGGTAATGCTCTCGGCATTATAAACTATCACGGTGCGCCATAGTGTGTCTAATAAGAACTTGTTATTATATAAAGAGAAAGGAACTAAAAGGTTTACGGGTTGCAGGCGAACCTGTGGTGTTTATATAGCGGGCCACGAGAGTGGGTACCGTGACACTTCCGGTGTGAAAGGCTTTCCGGCATATAAAAGGCCCTCCGGTATATAGAAGGCCCTTCGGCGTGGAAGGCCTTTTAGTGTGTGGAAGGTCTTTTGGTATATAGAGGGCCAGACGGTGTTGGAAGTCTAGAGGGCGCCAGAAGGCCAGGAGGCGCTGGAAGTTTAAAGGGTGCTGGAAGTCTAGAGGAAGTATCACTTTATTCGGAATAGTAGAGGTTTTAGAAAAATGGGGTTAAGATATAACTTATTAAGCTAAAAAGGTACTTTCAGGTAGGCTAAAAGTTTATAGGGTGGGCGAAAAGTTTATAGAAAATAGAGTTAACTTTTGGCCCACCCAATGTATTGGGTAGGTCACCGTAGGTGGAAGCAAAGGAGCTGGGTGGGCCAACCGAAATGCTGGGTGAGCTAACTCTGGCTGCTTGTACTGGGTGGGCGCAATGGCGGAGCTGGGTGAGCCGATCATGGCTGGTCTCGAGCCCTGCGCTATTATCACACCAGTAATCGTGCTGAACTTGGCCAGCATCTTCTCCAGACCAAATGCTAACTGAATGGTGGAGGACAATGTCGGTCGGAAGTCACTGACGTCTTCAACAACAAGACCACGCGCCCAAGTAGATTGGTAACGTAGTCCGCCTCGATACTCAGCCCCGTGACGCGGCTCCACATGGTCGAGCCCTTTATCGGAAATGCACATGCGAACGCGATCATGGTGTGTACATAGAGCGGCGTTCCCACCAGCGCCCTCCTCGTGTCCTCCTCCTCGATCGCGAACGTAAGGATGCTTGCCGCCGCCGAGATGGCCAGGTTCACGAACTCCTTGCGCTGCGTCGACAGCTTAGGCTCACAGCACGAATCGCGAGCGAGTTGAGCTGCAGCTTGGCAAAATACGAGTACAGTATGATGCCCTTTGCGCACAGAATCAGAAGCACTCGATATAGGCAGCTCAAAGGAGGGGACGAAGGATCCCGAGTCGCAAGGTCACGAAGACACAGCACGGCCTTCTGCTTAATCATGTCGGTTGGCTCGTCAGCTCGATTCTTATTTTGTCCATTATTAATAAGTTTACAACCTGTATGACAGAATTTTTCCAAAGACCGCTTACTCACCCTATAAGCCGAACAGGAATATATAAAACTGGTTTCAGAGACAGTGATGTCGCGGAAGACAGGATCAGTCATATCAACAGACTTCTTTATTCACCGCAATGCAACAAACAAGACCTAATATGTGCCATAAGTCATATTGTGCAAGATTATATCCATCTGGGAGCACACAGGCTGTAACAACTGTGGCGGAATATAGGGTAGCCAGTGCAAACCAGCACAGGGCGATCGTCCTCAGGGTTGCAATCCACTACACTACACCCACTGGGTCTATCAGTGGGATGTAAATGTAAATATTTCGGCTTTAGTGTAAATGTAGTGTAGTGTATAGACCTTCAGTGTAGTGTAGTGGGCTTAAATGTATTATGGTATACCGTATATTGCACCTCACAACGGCTTGCTTCTCACGTACGTACGCGATGGGGGGGTAAACTGATTTGTATTGGATCTGGTTGGTTGGTTGGTTGCTTAAAGCTATCGCCAGAAGGGCGATGGCTGTGGGCTAGTCTAGGGGAGGCGTTTCGGCCGGACTATCTATCGGGCCGAGAGGGCCGTATCGATAAGGCCGAATGGGCTGTATCGATAAGGCCTAATTGCAGCCAACTGCTTTTAATCAGGTTACATAACTCCCGGCTTATATAACGAGGCAGGCTTCTGCGTATTGCGTATAGTAAGGCTTATACCTTAATTATTAGTGCACCTTATAAGGCGCAATGCAGGGTCTGTAATAATTTTACACTCTCGTCTACTACACTATACCCACTGGGCTTATCAGTGGAATAAAATGGGCTTCAAAATGCCCTCAGTGTAATGGGTGTAGTGGGCGAGTTTACACCCACTACACTACACTGAGTGTAAACAGTGTAGTGCTTTGCAACCCTGATTGTCCTTGATCGTCCTTTGCTGTCACAACACCACTGTCTACCGAGTCAATATCAGATTGCTGAACAGTGTCACATATCATAGTGATACTGAAACTAACATCTATCTATTCAACCCTGGCCTTTCTAGCGAGTATGCTGCCCACATGCTTAGCTAGAGGGTGAGATATAGACCACAAATAGGGATAGTTGCCATAACCTTTCGTCGGCTCTCAATATCCACCCACATGAGTTTCGGAATATTCCTGCTCACCGCTTACGTATCCTCATCTTCATCCTCTAAGTCCTGCTCTATTATTTCGGAGTCGCTTCCTCCATCACTCAGACGAAGCGATGCATCAGGTCCGGTATCTTCATCGCTGCCAGAAATATGGCGGTTTCTTCGTGTAGTCTTTCTGTGTACTTCCTTGCCCTTGACTGAGTGTTTTGAGGCTGGTGACCTGGAATCCCGGCTTACAGTCTTCATTTTCGAACGGCCTGCCCTGCTCACGCCTGTATCTTGATCTGTGTGGTACGTGCTGGCCGAGGTACGGTAGTTTTTCTTCGGAGGGCGCTCGCGACTGTGGTCATCCTGCCTATACTGGTGCAGCGCTGCCCTTTCCCGGTCATCACCTCGCGTCTTGGTGATGTACTTCTCAAAGTCGCTGGCAGTCTCCGCGACAGTCTCGAAGCTCTTGACTGACAACCTGATGTATCGTGTGCTTTTGTCCGCAATTTCTCCCCGCGCCACTGCCTCGTCGATCTTCTTGAGCCTCTCGTGCTGGCCGATCCCAATGGCGGTCTGGAACGCGTTCCTGATCTGCCTTCCGTTCCAGGTCCTCCCGTTGTGTTGATGTTTTCGGTAGTGGTTCTTTGCGAATTTCAGGAGGGCATCCTCGTCAAAGCGTATTTTTACCTCAGCCTTTTTGTTGTCTCGACTGATACGCTGTAGGAGATTGCTCCAGATTTCAATTGTTGACTTCTCATCTACTGCAGGGTACTCTAGTGCAACATGGATGCGAGATTTGAATGCCTCGTCGATGACACCGACAATGTTAGTAGTCAGGAATAATATTCCCGAATAATATTCCAGCTGGCGTAGAAAGACTGAATTTGTACCATTAGCCTCTTCACATGTGTTGGGCTGATGCCAAGACAAATTTAGAATTTAATTGCTCACCAGATACCATTGCATTTCTGTACATGTTGTCGTAAGTCCTGGACATCAAGAATACATCTGCTTCATCCAATAGCAAGACGCAGCCCCATTTCTCCGCAAGACGAGAGTGTCGTATCAGATTTCTTTCGAGTACTTCAGGTTCGATTCCGATGTCGCCGCACGTGATAGCATACAATGGTCTGCCAGTGTATGCTGCAATGGTCTCAGCTGTGCTAGTCTTGCCTGATCCCGGGGGTCCTGTGGATTTGTTGCATCAATTGGCTGTTCTGACTCCAGAATCGGCGTAATTGGCTTCGTATAAATATCGAACGAAGAAATCGGGGACTCACCATGTAAGAGAATAATCAGACCACGTCCCTTGCCCCTGACAAGGTCTATCTGGAAACTCGGCGTGGAGGTCTCCCACTGCCTAGCAGACACTCCTGAAATATGGTTGTTGACAAGAGATAGCAGGAGGCCGCTGAACTTTTTTGGTATCACGAGGTCATCCCATCCACTGTTCCTCGCTTCGTGCGACTTGTCTAAATCCTCGATGTCGTCCACGTTCAGAAATTCTGACGATCATATTAGCAACCTGCTCTAGAGTGTCTGCGCAAATGCAGTTTCAATGTTGTGGACATACTCCATTCTCGAGACCCAAAAATGAACGCGGGTACCTGAGATGGAAGCAATTCAAGGCGGTCCCCGTCATCGTCGAGATTCTGCTTTGGCTTTCCATATTTCGTCAGGTGACGATGCGTGGACAAAAACGTGTCCGACAAGTAAGCGTCGACCTCGTGGTCGCGGAAATTCCACGTTTGATCGTTGTGTCCCAGGTTTTCAATCGTCTCTGCTTCCTCGCCCATGTTCACGTACAATTTGCTCAGTCCCGGGTTGGTCGCGAAGAATCTAGAATACAAGGTTTTGTAGTCAATGTATACATCGCTTCGTACCATGCCATTACTGAAGACATGTCGCTCTTCCTCGTCACCTGAATCGTCACTGCTGTCCATCCCCAACGGCCGCGGCGGCGATCTCAGATGAGTCGTTTTGTCTTTCAGGAAATGCATCAAAGGCGGGAGGGGAGAGGCTAGTGGCCCAGTATACCTCTTATGACCAGAACACTGAACAAGCTTTTTTCCCCGAGCTCGCAGGCGGCTTCGCAACTCATCAGGATTGTCGTGGAATTGTATGGGGTATATATCCAAGTCTGTGACTCTTCTTGCCCCAGCGAAGTAAGATATCGCATGCGTCCTTTGCATCGGGCCAATGTTCTCCCCATCCCACCCCATGATGTAAGATTCGATTTTGACGTCTGTCCAGGTACCAGAACCAGTTCCGAATGTCTTTCTTCTTGCACGCTCGCCGTATACATGGAGCGAACGTTGGATATCTGATAGGCACCTTCTGCCCCCAGTCACAGAGTGAACCTGGTACAATTGATGCTGACCAGTTGCAGCCGAAAGAACCAAGTCTCCAGGCTTGAATAGATGATAGACCTCTTCGAATGAGACCTCTTTTATCTCTCCCTGGCGAATCTTGAGCTCTAGGCCGACATAATTTCCCAGGTCAGTCTGGATGAAATTGTAGATGCACTGAAGATGGGCCGCGATCATGTGCTCCCTGGTTGGGTCCGAATTCTTTGCATTGTCGAGATTCTTTTGCTGCAATTCATCAAGCCTCAACTTGATGGCATTCCGGTGGTGAACCAGCAATTTGAACGGGGGCACCATTCCTAATGGCCGGGCCCGTTGAGGAACCTTGGTTATTTGTTGTAGCTCATCCAGTGCTAGTCTTGACTGTATCAAAATTCTCTGCGGGACTGTGTTCCAATTGTCTTTCGAGTATGCAGCCATGAAGTCGTCGTCAGACAAAGGCGCTCTTGGCGTGTCTACATCTGGATCTGTGGGCTCCGGTCTTTCGGTGTAGAATGCGGTCATAACACAGCGGTTCTTTTGCCTCATACCACCTAATGCAAGATAGTTCGACGAAGTCCAGATCGGTAGCGCCAATCGTTCAACTTCCGGGTACCACGTAATCTCGGGGCCAGGAGAAGGCGGAGAATTTCTACAAAGAGTCAATCAGCCTTATTGGTCTGAGGCAGACGGTGGTTCCTTTCATCAGACGCGAAATCATGGTTTAATCAGCGACACAAAAAAAATATCAGACTATGCAACCAGCCTGCAAATTTGACGGAGGAAGTTCTGACATTGTAAGCGGACTCTAACATACTTAGCATTATACGCCAAACGCAAATGAGAATGTATTCTTTCCACCGCAGCGGCAATTTTGAGCAATGCTTCAGTGTTTGTCTCTTGGTCTTCAGAAGAGACTGATTCAAGATCTTGCACCGCGCTTTTCAGTTCCGCCGGTGCTGAGGTGGCCTCTGCATCTGCGACGTCAGCGTCAGCTTGAGACGGCCGTCGCTCCTGCTCGACCGAGCTCTCGCCAGGGCTTTCCATGGTGCTACTGGCTTGACCTGGGGATCGATTCGACATGAGTCTTGGATCAAGAGCTACAGGCACGGCGCTAGAGCCGAGCACATGTAAAGTAGGTGAGGAGAAAATGCATAGAGCTCAAGAAGTAGTCCGTCTTAGGGATATGAGGCTTCTGGAAAGACAAGCGACGGGTGCCAATTTAGCTCTCGGCCATGCCAATTTCCTGTACGCGGACGATATGTAACTGATGGGCGGGGGGTTAAGGCCAGAGATTTACGTAGGAATGGTATTGGATCATGCAACGAAGTAACGTGACAGCGTTGAGTAGGCTTACGGACATAGTACACCTATCAATATTCAAGCGGTTTTCGCACCAGGTACACCTGAGGGGAAAGCGTACCGTACGTTGCAAACAGGTTTCTTGGTGGCAACTTGTGACATTGGGTCATGCAGTAAGCGTGTTTGTGTCACGCAATCAACTGCATAGCTGAAAATTGCCTCGTTGTGTCACTTGGCTAGCCGAGGCCGTTCCGTTGCATTTGATTCTGACTGGCAGGCCTAAGAGGCAGGCATACTGCGGTGCATGCTTCCCAGGTCATCCATCGGACGGATTGCACCCCAAAGCGGCTAAGCAAAAATGCAGAAGATGTGTGGCTGAATCCTTCGTCCCAGGTGTCCTTGAAAAAGAGGGGGGATGTGTGTGACTTACGGCCGATCTCATGGGCTTGTACGGGCAGGACTGGAGCTCGAAGATTCCTAGCTGAACATGCCCTGGTCATCCCGTAAGTCCAAAGATGGTCCTCGAGCTAGCTAAAACTGCAACAAAAAGCAACCCCTAGGCCTCCTAGTCCGAGAATGCCTGGCATATTGGATAACGAAATCTCACCGATGCATCAGGATCTATTGGTAGAAGTGTTCAGTCTTGAACAATCCCCGCGGTTCGTATCTATGATCACTCCGTCGAAGAAAACACGTAGTGAGACAGCCATCAAGTCTTGAGCTTGTCGTCGAATTGACACAAGGCTGCCCAACATGTCAAGCCTAGCGATGCAGTCCGGGAATGCCAACCAGGCCCGCGACTTGGAGGTCCGGGAGTACATGGAGCAGATGAACGACGGGAATAACGGCGTCTTCTCTCTTAGGCCTTTGTGTGATGACAGGACAGGACGTTGGCAAATGCCGCCAGACAATATGTTGTAATCAGTCCATCTACAAAGTCTCAGAACAAGTACACTGATATTTGTTTCAGGAACCTGAACGAAGTCTACTCAGAATGCCGTAACGCGCAGCTGGACTTGACTGCGAGGATTGACAAATATCTCGAGAAAACCAAACAGCCCCCAGTGAGTCACGAGGGCAACGAAGACTGGGATGGAGTCAAGTCTCAGATGGAGAGAGCATGCACGGTACTCGACAACGTTCTCTTGAAAAAGAAGAAACGGCCTGGGCTGACAGGGTCGATCCGACGAGGATTTGATGTGCTCTGTCGAAACGCTGGAACGGGCAGGGCCCTTGTGTCAATCATCCCTGATGACTTTATGGTTGCATCTGCCGTATCCGGCGGGCTGAATCTAATATTTGTTGCACTCGAGCAACACGGCATCTACGAGGAATCTGTCTTCAACGCTTTGGAGGGGCTGCCCGATATACTGAACGCCAACGAAAGGTACAGCGAAATTGCTGCCGATGATAAAGAAATCCACCGCTTGACTGCTAAACTGTATGCCCGCGTGTGTGAGGTTCTCGACTATATATTGCGGTGGATGATGGACAACGTGATTGGTAGGTGGACTTTTCGATCCTTAAGAGAGGATGATATCCGTCGAAAACTGAACAAGAGATGGTGAAATAGTATCCGGAGCAAAACAGATGTTCAAACTCAACCGCTATGCGAAGGATCTGAACGACAAGATGGCAGAAGTTAAATTGGCTGCGCAAGCACTTGAGAAGTGGGCGAATACTCTCTTGCTGCAAAGCCAAAAGAACCTCTTCAATCTACAAGGCGGAATGTATTTTCAGCAGTTGAAGGTTGGTCACCAAGTTGAGAGCCTTGAGGAAAAGGTCGATCAGCTGGCATCCAAGCTTGACCGAGTGAACCAGCTTGAGCTCGTTGTACCAATGGTGTTCAACAGCATCCAACCGGTGCTCAACGACGAGTGGCATCGTAAGTCGATCCTAGCATTGTTCATCAATTTCGGTTCTTCAGTTTCGAATAACTACTAATAATGTAGCAGGGATTCATCGAACTCATGATATTGGCAAGTCTAGACCGAATCAGCTCACTTCTTTGCGAACTACAGCCGAAGATGTCCTAAAGCACTTTTTATATGACCCACACTTAATGCCCAACGACATGGATAATATTTTCCGGCAAGGAACTGCAAGCGTCCACCAAAGAGTTCAGCCTCATCGGCTGCAGGCTATTCAAGAGAATCCCCGTATCAAGGCATGGCTATCACTTGACAGTGCGTCATTGCTTCTGGTGAACGGGAATTCCACATCCCATCTCGAGCTCTCGACCTCATTCTTCGGGGCCAAGATCATGAACACATTGATGCAGCAATGGTCCGAGTCACAGAACAATATTGGGATCACTCCACTAGCGTACTTCTGCGGTCAGCATCAGAATTATAGCAGAGACGTGGCGGCAAATCCCGCTGAACTTGCCATGAGCCTACTGCTCCAGCTCGTGGACAGCCACTGGGACTTTAAACCGGAGGTCTTGCAGAGGTGTCTAGACGAGACCATACCTGATGAGATTGAGTCAGTATTGGATTCCTTGGCAAGACTCCTCGACCAACTTCCGTTGGAAGCCATGGTCTTCATCGTCGTCGACGGCATAGAGCACTTCTCCAGGCCAGACAACAGGAAACGCGGGTTTCGCGAGGTCCTCATTCAACTTGTGCACTTATTTCGGGAACAGCAAGGAGCAAAGATTAAACTGCTGTTCTTGAGCGGGCAAAGAGGACTTATGCTTGAGGGGCTTGATTTAATCATGGACAATGAGATTGTTAACATCCCCAAGAGTCCACCGTTAAGAGCCACGCCGATCAGTCGAGAAACACCACTGGGGCTTTGAGTACATGAACCCATAGGTCCCAGTCTTGTGATCAGCATGCTAGACCTGTGCAACTTCATATATTGACATCGAGTTAAGAAATGCTATCATGTGCTTCTTTCCGTGTGACCAAGCCCACAAGACCTGCCACAAAAAGACAGCAGCAATAACACATTACGTTCATAAGGATACCATAGGTGGACACCATTTCGGATACCCCACCATTTCGGACAGCCAAATTTCCCCGCACACATATAAAAACCTCGTTATTACTAGCCCTATAAAACTAACCCTATTATATAAAGAATTTAATAAATATTTTTAATTATTACTTTTATATTATATCTATATATAGATAAATAAAGTAATAATTAATTTTAATACTTAAAAATATTTAAAATATTTTAATTTCTTATACTATAAATATATATAAAATACTTTTACTTATAAGTTTTTTATATATTTTATATATTTTTTAAAAATATTTATTTTATATATCTTATATATATATATTATATATAATAGGTATAAGAAGTAATAAAAAGTAAGTTTTATATAGAAATATTTTAAAAGTTTTAATTCCTTATATAAAAAATTTTAAATTTAAATAGGAAACTTAGTTTTTCTTTTTTATTATTATTAAGATTTTATTAATTATAAAGGTAACTATATATAAGTGGTATATTAGCTTTTTTAATTAAATAAAAAATATTTTAAAAAATAAAATATAGAATAGTTATTTTTTAAAAGAATTTAATATACTGTTAGTAAAGCTATATAAAATATACCTAATTCTTAACATTTTAAAAACCATTTTATATATAGGAATATCTTTTTAAAAGATTTATTTAAATTTCTAAAAATATTATTTTTAAAGATGTATAAATATAAGCGTAATTATATTAAGATTTTATTAAATTTAAAAAGCTATATAGGGATTTATCCTAAACTTTATTTGGCTAATTTGTATGGGGCAGTTTCATTTTGGCTGTCCGAAATGGTGGGGTATCCGAAATGGTGTCCACCTATGGTACATGTTGAAAGGTGTAGGAGTATCTTGTCGCCGACATTGTCGGAGGCGTATAAATCCCCGAAGACTTCGATCAAGGAAGATCGGAGAGACTGCAAACGTCGAAGCCGAATAGAGAACAAAACTTTAGTGCAGAGCAACCTTGACACGTACAACGAGCTTGCTTAAGCTCTCGAACCAAGAGTCCAGTGCCAAGCCGGTGGGAACTGTACTGGCGAAGACACACGCTGGCTCTGGCCTAGCCCCCTGGGCCTGTTCTTGTCAATCATATGCTTCACGTACGATGCGTTCTCGCATAACCTCGACTGTATGGGGCGTATGAAGCCGCATGACAGTCTCGTGGAGGTCTGGGTCACTGGGTTTGGGCTGCTCTGGTACATCGTCTTCGGCCTGCGTGTTGTGGCACATAGTCGTTGTCCAGCCATGTCTCGCCGTTTTCATCTCTGCTAGGATCCTTGCAGACATATACAATTCGCTGGTCGCAGAGGTAGGAACATAGAATACACTGTGCTCTTCCCAGACCATACGCTGACGACTGGGGAAACGGCTATTCTGGCTCTTGGTAGCCTTCGTGTGGGGGACACTGAACATTAAAGTCGCGGCCGCGCAGCTGCCACATGACATAGTCGAGCAGGGAAATGCGAGAACTCTCGGCCAAATCGTCCCACAGGGCACTCTGAACTCCCCGAAAACCTCACCGCCAGCCACACCTGCTATTGCCACCGTTCTCTCTTAAGGCGCCCTCCGCCAAGAGCAGAGACGGCCACAAGTATCCCTTGCGAGTGGCGACCAGCAGGGCGTCGTAAGGTTGTGGTGATACTCTGAGACAGTCTGCGAGACATTCTCAACAGCCGTACTGCAAACCCAGCAAGAAGCAGCAACGTAGATACGACCAGGGAATGGAATGGCCCCGTCTCAGTGACTGACGACCGGCCAATGGCCCAAGTCCAAAGTTCCCACGTGCCCGGATTGGGCCTGAGGTAGCAGACGGCTGGAGATGATACGAACTTGTGTTTCTCGTCCGACGGGAAGTCCTGAACCTGACTATCGGCCCAAGAGGAATAGCCCGTAGGTACCGTAGCGATCATGAGCAGAACCAAGAGCATACACATGAGCGCAACACGCACTGCGCTGACATGTCGATGGTAATGCTGGCGATCTCGGAGCACCGTGAGGCCAGATAGATGAGCAATGCTTGAGAACCAGGCGGGTTAGGATATCATCTGCCAATGACAGGCAGATATGCCAGCATATAACGAAATGAAACCACTAATTAGTACCTATTGCTATACCGGTAAAGGCCTGGATGTCGCAAAGCTGGAGGATAGACTACATGCCCGTCATCAAGTACAACTTGTCAGTAGCATGCGCACCGCGGCTTGTCCAGAGGCATAGATCCATGGAAGGAAGTGGGAAGTTCAGAAATTCCTCACAGGCACGAAAATCTCTCCGAGGTGTGGGCAGTGCCCGTCTAACCATCTCGAAACCCTGTTTCTCCGACATGCATCCAATACCATGATGTCGATAGGATTGGGCTCCCGCCAGCCTGAGCCGCGGGTGGTTGGCGCTGTCCCCTCTGCTGATGGCTCAAATGGGTCTCGACGTGGATCGAAGGCAATCAGACAATAGGCGACAAGGAGGAACACAGCATAATAGCCAGAGCCCTTGAGACCGACTACAGCCTGATAGGTACTTAAGTAATATAGATAACAAGGTCAGTCGACGAGAAATCATTGAAAGGTCCATAGCACCATCGACGACTTACCCCGTAGCCGAATAGGTCTCCGGAGGGTTGCAAGCACCAGGCGGTCGAGTTTCTGCAATCCAGTGTTGTTAAGTTGAACGGTAGGCAAACCGAGGACGAGGACGACATTATGCAGCGAGGATGACATATTCAGGTCTCGGTAAAAAGTAGAACGCCCGTATTCTGCGGCTTGTCACAGGCTCGCGGGTCTGATTTAAGGCGCGTCCTAGGTCGTTATGGACCCCAAAAAATGTGCAATGGCCTACTTACGGTATGAATAGAGCCGCTACATGTTGGCTATATTAAGGGGGCTGCAGGTCTGCACGGCTAGAAATCCTTCGTTGTCCCAGTCGCACTGTTCAGACTAGACGTCTTTCTGGCACGGTGGAAATCAAAGAGTATATTATATGTGAACAAAAGTCATTCAAATATCTTTACACAAATCCCAGGAACCCAGACAGCTCGATGCCAAACCAACGTTGTTTTTTTAATTTGCCAGAAGTAGGTAATCTCAGAGGCATGTTAATCTGAGCCCAGATAACCGATAATAGGAAGAAGACATTAATCATTGAGCTCCATAGACAGCTCCTCCGCCCCCAAAGACGCCAGCCCAACAGAGACGAAGAGCAACGCAAAGACAGAGCGCCGTGTGTGTGTGTGTGTGTGCAAAGCAGTGGGCAAGCTCAAAATGTATAGTCTGTTCCAGAACGCCATACTTGCGCGCGCGAAAACTGTTCCGGGAGGAGAGGATATTCTGAACAATAAATGTCGCTAGAGCAAGGGGGTCATCCGTCTCGTCGATCCTCGTCCGTCGTGCCTCCAAGTAGTGATAGGTCCCGGACATGAGACCAATGAATGGCCCGAGAAGCCCCCTCTGGTGTCCCGGGTGTCATTTTCATCATCCTGTTCCACCACTGGGTCTTGCATCCTCCTCCAGTTCGCGCGAGCGCGCCCAGGTGGAAACAGCCTCCAGATCAACGTGTCCCCAAAACCCGTGCTTTCCTAAGTCATGAAGGTTTTTTTTCTCGTGATATTGCTTGCCTTCGTTGTGTCTACTCCTTCATCTTGACGTAGTTGCTTGGGAATGTGCCATGCTTTGTGCCAATCATGCCAGTCCTACATAAAAGTCAGTTAAAATCTCAAGATCAACATTTCCCACGTTCAGAATAGAGCATAACATACCACCAGTCGTTATCACTGTCCGTCTTCTTGAGCACGGTAATCACATCCCCCTTCTGAAAGCCCAAGTCACCCGGCTGCTCGGCATCAAAGGTGAACAGCGCGATGGCCTCGTTCTTCTTCATGAGCCCCTGCTTGCTGGTAAAGTTCGGCTTCGGCGCCGCTGGCCGCCCTGGCCCGACCTTCTTATCCTCGGGGTACCCAGACTGCTGGCCCGTGTACTCCCTCGGCACGGTGACGTCCTGGAGTGTGCTGGACCGCGAGCCGGCGCCAAACTGCCGCGGGTTGTCATAGATGTCGTCCTGCCATGTGGACGAACGCTTGGGCGCCCCGAACGAGTCCCGGCTGTTGTTGGACGCGGCCGCGGAGCCTCCGCTGTACATGCTGTGTCTCGCGCCGCTCCCGTTGTTCTGCTGGCCCTCGCCGTAGGCGCTGCCGCGCTGGCCGTTCCACACCACGTCGTCGTGCCGGTCGTCGTACACGGGGGCGTCGTTGTACATGCTGTCGTCGAAGGTGCCAGACCGCGTCCCGGCGAAGGCGCGCGAGTTAAGGATGTTGAAGAGCGGGGCCGCCTGGGACGGCGGCCTCTCGGCGCCGTTGAGCAGCTCCTTGGCGCTGATGGGGCGGCCGTAGAGCTTGGTGTTCGCGTCCTTGCGCTCTATTATCGCGCTCCCCTCCAGACTGACACCCGCGAACAGCCCCTTGGTCTTGCTGTAGCTGAATATGCCCGCCACGCTCCTCAGACTCGCGGCACCGGCTGCCTCGGCGTTGCGGCCGACTGGGCCTGCTGCGATGGATACATTGCCGCCGAGTGTGAGCGAGCCGGCCTGGGAGAAGGTCTTGACGGCGGATGCGTCGTTGAGGATGAAGACAAAGTCGGTGAGCTCGAATCCGATCTGGCCACCAAAGCCGGCGCCGCCGGTTGCGATAGCTGACGGGGCAGACCAGGAGCCGTCGGGCAGGCGGGCAACGACGAGGCCGGAGCCAAAACGGGCGGAGCCGAGGAAACCGGCCTTGATGACTGTGAGAATCGCGAGGCCCTGCAGAAGGAGCGAGCGGTTGTTAGTGATGTCCTTGGTGCTTTTCGACGAGGAGTAGCGGCTGGTTGTTTGGGAGAACTTGCCTTTGCTGAGGCCAGGACGGCGGGGGGGATGATCTTGTCGGGGCCGAACGCTTGTCGTGGATCGATGAAGGATGCTAGAATCTTCCCACACTTCTTGCACTCCGCTGTTTGAGGGAATGTGTCAGTCGATTCGCTGTTTCGCTGCTTCAAAATGTTTCGTTTCTTGTTGTGTAGCAGCCTGTGGTTCCGAGACCCGGATGCCGGCAGGGCACAGGACCTTGCGGCTTGGGAGAGCGACAAGAGCGGGGGAGACTTACACGCCATAGACGACGGGAGTGGGTTGTTGATACCCATCTTTGCGATGCTGGTATCAGAACAGGACGAGAGGAGGCGCAAAAGGTAGGGACGGAGGAGAGAATGAGCAGAGGCGAGGGCAGGGAGAGAGAAAGGCAGTGGTGGGATATGTTTGGACTGAAGAGATACGGCCGCTATGTATGTTGGACCACTGTGTATTGCGGGCGGGTGGTAGGGACTGGGATGGGAATGGCGGAGTGTAGGGCAGGGATGTTTGGAGAAGGTCAAGGTTTGGCGGCTTGGCTGTCGCGCTGCTCCAAGGCTTCCCGAGGGGCGCAGCTGCAGCTGACGATGAAGGGCGCAGACTCTGTGGGTTGCGTATTCGTACTCCTCAGCTGCATGCTCACAAATTGATGTCCGATGCGTCGGGGAATTGCCATGTCCTTTGCAGGGTCTACGCTATTTTCTTCTGGGCCTCATCATCAATATAGCTGAAGATGAGCTCATGCATGTCCATCTGTCTGTCTGTAACTGTACGTGCATATGTTGCCGTGTCCATGTCGATTCCAATTGGGTTTCGGTACATGATGCCGAAGTGCAACAGCACCCACACTCGTACTGTGTACCAGCACCCTCCAGCCGGTATGGATGTGTGACAGACGGATGGATAGACATTCAGACCAGCCACAAGGAGCACGAGAATATTTGCAGTAAATCTCCCCAAGCGGCGTCCCGTCGCCACAGAACGCGCAAGCATTTCTAATGGCATGCTCAGACGGCTGTGCATTCGGGTGTCTAGTGGTCTAGCCAGTCCGTCCTGTTGGGCCGGCCTGTCCCGTCAGGTAGGCTGACTGCCTGATGCATCCTGCCCGTCTGTCAGGCACCTCTCAGCGCCCCACGTAGTGCTCCGGGTCTGCCAAGGTTGACGTCGTCACTGGGGCCTGTGCTCTTTCTTTATTTTTCTTAGGATCGCCGTTTTAGCGCCGTGCCCAAGACTCCCCACATGCCGTCAGCTTCCGTTTCGCACCTGGCCTGTGCACCGTATCGAACCACATGCACCCCGGCCGCAGCCTCAACCCGGGTTTCAACTTCAGCATCAACCTATCATTCGCCCGCCTCCTTTCTTTGGTGTCGACATTCGAATCCGTCTCAGCGAGTTGACGATATCACGACACCAACACGGTACACTGCACTACAATCGATTGCCTCGGCGCTTTGTAAACCAAGGTCTACCTGTATCTAATCGAAATCGAGACCGAGCCGAGGGAAACCGATTCCTTGTGATCAACCAACCACCTCTACCTCCCGCCAGCCAGCCAGCCAGCCTGCCTGCCCATCATGTCTGAAGCCTACGAGCGCGAGCGTCAGAACAACTCCCGGCTGGATGAGCTATCAGCCAAGGTCTCCGCCCTGCGCGGCGTGACCATCGACATTTACGACAACGCAAGGGCCCAAGATGTCATCGACAACACGGTACGGCCTCTTCTCATCTTCCCCACCCCCCTTCCGCCAACTATCTTCTCCCAGAACCAATCTGCAACAATCCAGGAACAGAAGAACTAACATAGTACCTTACACGAAATCCAGTCCGACACCTTCTCCACCATGCGCACCCAGCTCACCGGCTCCGCGAGCCGCCTCGGCCGCATGGCCGCCGCCGGCAACAAGGTCGCCATCCTGAAGCTGTCCGCCATCCTCATCGGGACTGTGCTGGTGCTGTACTATGGTTGGAAGCTGTTCCTCTAATGGGTTGAATGATACCGGACGCGACGCTCAAGCATGGAGCAGCCACGGAGAACAACACCAAAACACCAGAACACCAAAGCAGGGAAGCACCGACCTACAGACCCGCGAGGGAGGCACGCATATGGGTATGCAAGCGCTGGTGTTGAAAAAAAGGCAATCGACACTGGGAAGGTTGAGAGGGAAGCAGAAACGACGGCCCTCCGACAAGAGAAGGGACGCGTGGGCGGAGGAGGCTGAGCAATGATAGTTGATGAGGCATGGAGGGCAGTCATCAGTTAAGGACAGAGATACCACACGGTCAAGATCAAGAGAAAGAGATGGAGAGACTGTGCGGTCTTGGGCAAGGTGTCAGACGGAGATGATCACGACCCGGCGTCTGGCCGTGGCCGGCTGGCTCAGGCGTATACTGTACAACGGGTGGGAGACTGGGAAAGGCATAGCGACAGGCGTTACACGGTCGCTTAATCGGCCCGGGGACAGGGCTCTGTACATACAGCAAGCAACAGGCAGGCATGGGCAAGGTCCGGAGGTTTTAATAATCGTCCATTGGTTTATTTCGTCCCGACTATCCTCGTTCACCCTCGTCATCATATACACAACACCACATGCGACTCAACACCGCGCACTCTGACCTCGTACTGTACGACCGTGTTTCTCTTTTTCCGTTCTTCTACCACCGAGGCCCTCATGAGTTCACCACAACCACCATGTGTGGCGCAAAGCCCGTAGCCCCCCTCGCATCTTGGAGCATCGCTGCTGTGACATGCCAGGACCTCCACATCTACTGCCAGACGTTCGAGAACAAGTCCTCGCTCCCGGGCCCCTTCGCCGCCGCGGCCGCCGGCGGCGCAGTGCTGCTCGTCCACCCGCCAAACTCCTCGTCCGCCGCCACCTTGGGCTGCGTCACCAGCCCGCCAGAGGCGCCGGGCACGATGGCAGTGTTGGCAAAGGAGCCGCCCATGCCGCCTCCTCCGCCGCCGCTGCTGCCCCACGCCCCGAAGTCGTTGGACGGTTGCGACGCCGGCTGCGGAGTCGCCGCGGGCTTGCTGGCCGGCGCCGGGTCCGCCCACGCGTTGCCGCCCCAGACGTCTGCCCCTGAGAATCCGCCGCCGCTGCCGCCCATCGTCGCGAGCGGGCTGGTCGTCAGGGCCGGGGCCGGGGGTGACTTGGGCTGCGTGAGATTGAAGACGGAGCTGGAGGTGCTGGACACCGCGGGCGCAGGGGCCGGGGCTGGCGCCGCCGCCGGGGCTGGAGCCGAGAAGTCGAAGAGGTCGTTCATGGCGGACTGTGCTGGGGCTGCTGGCTTGGGCTGAGCCGCCGGGGAGGCGAAGTCGCCAAAGCCCCCAAAGCCTCCAAAACCGCTGCTGGACTGCGCGGGTTTGCTGACTGGGGCGGCTGCTGCTGGTGGCTTGGAGTCGAAGAAGCTGCCACCACCGAGGCCGGAGAACGCAGACGACTGCTGGGGCTGGGGCGTCGATCTGTTGCTTGATACCGGGTTTAGGTTTGAGAAGGCCGAGTTCTGGGGGCTCTTGGGGCTGGATATGTTCGAAAAGCTCAAGTTACTGAAGGCGTCGTTCAATCCTCCTCCGGGCGGCTGGCCAACCTGCT
The DNA here is from genome assembly GCA_023242295.1 of Diaporthe ilicicola. Classification (NCBI taxonomy): domain Eukaryota; kingdom Fungi; phylum Ascomycota; class Sordariomycetes; order Diaporthales; family Diaporthaceae; genus Diaporthe; species Diaporthe ilicicola. Next base: position 48,967 of record JALPVH010000297.1, on the reverse strand, counting down.
GGGTCATTTGCGGCGGTGCTGTAGGCGACGCCAAGCTGCCGAAGGAACCAGAATGAGTGTGACCATGAGATGGCTGCTGTGGCCTCGGTGCCGTGGCGTAGAGGGAGAGGATGGACTGCTTCAGGTCAGGCCTCGACTGGCCACCGACTCCACCAGAAGAAGATCCGGTGGTGCTAGCAGGACGAGGAGGCGGAGAGGGTTGAGAGCCCAAGAAATCCAACCCAAGCAGCGAGTTGTTTGCGCTTGTCGATTTTGGTGGCGCGGGCTCTGCCTTCGGTGGCACCTTCGAAGCCACTGGACCGGCAGTGCTGGCACGAGGGATAGGATCGTCACCGCCGATTAGGTCGACTTGTGGAGCTGGTCGGGCAGAAGCCGGCGGGTGGCCGGGGTGTGTCTTGAGGGAATGCTTCCTCTCGATGGTCTGCTTCTCCTTGACAATGCTGAGTGGCACGTCGTCGTCCGCGTCCGTTCCCAGTGTAGAGGGATCAGGCATTGGCCCGTCCATCACCCATCTCTTAAGTTCATATTTGGTTCGGATAAAGTTCTCGATCTTGGCCTCGGAGGGCACGTGGCCAGGGGCCAGTTTCGCCTCCCAATACTTGTTCGCTCGTGCATTGCCCCAGTTCAGGACGCTTTGCAGTTGTTCGTCGGTCCAGGAATCGAGGTCGACGGACTTGACTCTGCTGATGTGGACTCCCATACTACGGTGAATGCCAGAACAGCGGATGCAGATGAAGACGCCTAGATTCCAACTAGCCCATCGCGGATCTGTGTGCAAGGAGGAATCAGCAGTCAGCAATGGAGGCGTCTCGAATGTCATGTTTGTCGAAAGTAGTGGGCGGCTTACGTTTGTTCCTCTTGCAATCAGAGCACATCTTGTTAGGCTCCAACTTCAGCAGCGACTTGATAGTCGCTTGGTTCTTTGCTGCCCGCTCGGCGGCGGGGTTCGGCGGTCGCCTCGACATTGCGTAGGTTGTTGTGCACGAGTGTTCTCGAGAGGTTTCAAATGTTTCAAAGGTGTCGATTTGGAAATGGTGGCGGAGCGGTAGGTCGTGGTGGGAGAGGGTTGTCGAGGTTGTCTGTTGAGGTCGAGTTTGGGGGTGAGGTCAGAATAAAGGGAGTCTTGGAGGCGCTGATGTGCGTCTCTGTGTGTGTACAGATTACAGTCCAGATACCAGACACCGTCAGGCTCGAATGCGCTAAGCATTGAGTTGGGGGCAGGCTAGTGGGACGTTGACAAGGGTTACTTGGCTACAGTATAAGAGACGGTGCGGGGCGATGTACCCTGGCGGTCGACACACTCCAGTATATCTACCCGGCTGGGCATTGGAAGGACGTTTTGATTCACAGTTGCAGACTTACTCGGGGCCGTGCCCTTCCAACCCATGCCCCAGCATGCCCTGACTAAAAAGCGACCACTAAAGTGTAATATCTCGATAGTTCCTTACTCTCATCGTCCCAATAACCAGCGTTACCCAATATTTTACGTCGCTTCAAAGCTGCTGAGGCTTTGTAATCAGACCTGCCTCAATTGCTCTTAGACATTTTCATCCCAGAATTACATATCATGCTGATCTTGGAGTGTGTTGGCTGCCGCCACCACAAACTTGGTCAGTCACTGAGTTCCCCAGCAAGATTTGACTGTTGATCTTTGATGTGAAGGCGAGAAATGTACAGCACTTTCTCAGAAGTGGCACTGAATTCGCATAGTGCACCATGAAAGTCGTGAAGAAGTTCGAGGCAGAAGAGTGCGTGCCTAATATCACAAGCTACGCTTGCCGCTTCTATGAATCCGAGAAGCTGGTACCCACTCAGACTGGAGTATATAGTCTAGATAGGCATTACTGCGCTTATCAGTGTGTGAACAGAAGTCCACCTCTGTTGCTGCAGTACGTACGTGTTGGAGGGCCCAGTCCATCAAATGGAAAGCAGAGCGGGTCGAAGATTTCATCGACGGAGACCACGGTGCAGGGAAAGTGTGCTCGATGATTCTGGTGGCATCAACTGGACGCTCAACTTGAAGGTGGACCTCTTGGTCGATCAGGAATTGGTTCTGGCGCCTCCTGTCTGACAGGAATAGGGTCCCCCATACGCATCCTTCGACCCATTCCCATTTCCATCTCTGCTATTCGTTCCACTGCGGGACGCCTTCTCGCTGATTCTCGTCCTTGTCGCCGCCTTCGCTCTTCTTGCCGCTGTCTTGCATGCCGAACTTCGACCCTCTCCCTTCCACGTGCAGCCCCCGGCATACGCCCGGCACCTGCCACGGCATCAGCCATGCCTCCATGAACTGGCATTGGATGCGGACCTGGCATGCCCTGCGGACCTCGCAAGCCCTGCGGACCTCGCATGCCCGGGTGACCTGGACCAAGTGTGATTTGAGAACTTGAACATGACACACTCGCACGGTATCGCCCGACTTGTATTAGCCGACAGATGCCGACGCCTATGGCCACAATAATTATCATTAAAATGATAATTATAATGGCGATTGTATCATTGCGTTTGACCATGGTGTCGTGAGAACCAAGGGGTTTCCTCCCCTTTCATCAACTGGCGGGTTTTCAGAGATTTTTCGAATATTTGCTACGCGTCGAGAACTTGATGGTGATAGGAACCTTGGAATGGGTTGGTATTGAGAAAGATTTACTTCTCTCCATCCATCCTAGGCGTGTGGCCGCGTGTCAATCGGAATATCGAAGATCTGTGGTCCAATGAGTGCTTGTAACGGAATGAAGAGTCAAACAGCAATGTATACAGGTTATGGGCAGCTGTCGCAACGTGTTGATTGTCTAAAGGAGGCGCGTTGGGCCGGTAACCAAAGTCGAACTGCTCTCCCCCCTCCGCCGGGGGGGGGGGGGGCGGCTAGGTAAGCACACTCTAACTCTTTCAGGCCAGCCGCATTTGTGTATCATTTGCTGCCAGCCACTGAAGAGGCAGAGACAGATTGAAATAGGGCAAGCGAATAGCTTCCGTATTTCTTGCTGCTGTAGTCTCATCGAGTCCCCGCACTCAGAAAGGACAGCTGCGCAAGAGGCCACGACAAATTCAAATTTCATTGAGATTTTATGGCAATTGAGACTACTAGGCATCACAAGGAAAACGATTTTGCTTGATTGTACTCTCAATAAAGGTTTCAGATATTGCTTGAGGGATTTGTAAGTGCTTAATGAGTGTCGTCCGCCGTTGCTAAGTTTCACCACACTGCCAACAAATATCAGTGATGCTACGTTCCTAGGCAAAATAATCCACATTACATTATTCAAGAAATGGTGAAAGTTCCTCCATTGATCGTATCAAATATTCCGCCTATCTTTGAGTTGTCTTTCAAATTGTTTTGGTATTTGATGCTTTGCTCCTGCGACTGATGTTAGGATTCACAGTCGGATCAACACATACAGCTTCGAAAGTGAGTCTTACTGTTGGCTCCAGAACCTTCTTCAAAGCTTCTGAAAGCACACTGTCCTGCTCTCGAACGGCTTCTCTGAGGACAACTATGCTGTCAAGAAAACCAAGCATCTCAATATCGCACAGTCGTTTCTGCTCCTCCTTGGCGTTCGGGAAGAGCTCGACAAGCTCGGTTGTGAGAGTGGTGAGGTTTCCGATCAGGGCTTCCATGTGTTCCTTGGAATATATCGCCCATTTGGTCTTCTTGACGTATGACTTGGACGGTTGGCGCTCGCGTTTGAGGGACAGGTCGCGCATCTTCTCATGCAGAGTTTTCCTGATCTGCTCAAGGCCATTGTTTTCACTCTGGCGATGTTCTCCGGTGGTTTCCTGTGGTATATGATTCTTCTTGGCGAACTCATCTGACAGCTTTTCTGTTCTCTCAAAGAGACCGCAAATTTGCCGAAGGGCCTTTTCGGCATGGTCCCGCTCTTGCTTGGGCGCTGATCTTAAGTCTACCGACGAGCCCCACCTCGAGAGGCGAAGCCTTGCATTGTCGAGTCTGAGCTGGTAGATTTGATAATCATCGCCGAAGTTTCGAGCAACGTAGACGTACTCGAAACATTCGAGCACCTGACCTAGGGCTCCGGCAGCACCGAAAGCGAACCCAAGAGGTTCCATCTTATGCTGTGTGTGGAGTGGCACTAGATGGCGTGTAGTGATGGAATGTGTCTAAAGAGAAGAGATAGTACCTTCTGAAAAGGTAGGATGTGACCCAAGTCTTATCCAAAGTGCCGCAAGGCCGAGAGCCTGAGAAGTTGCCCAAATCTCATCGCCAGAAAATGCCTTCTGCTGTGCCTGCTTCAATAGTCTGCAGGCGCCATTGCTTGGCATCCAGACAGAGCCTGATGTTCTTGTAACACCATGCGATGACTTCGGAGTGACCACGTCATCAATGAGGCTTGAATACATGCGTCTGATTCCCAAATATGCAGGCTGAGTTCAGCTCTGATGTGGCCTCAGTCAGCAACCCCTCATCTGACATGCATGAGCAAATGTGCAAATGTACTTGGTCACTGCCTTATATCATGTGAACCTCTCAAATTGTCGGAATCAGTGCGTCCAGATGTGGGATGAAAAGTACCAGTATCTTCTTTCCTTGGCGGTGAATATCCTCGAGCCTGAGCTCCAAGGTGGTGGCCCAGAGGTCTTGTAACTACCTAGGTATCACTGTGCGCCGCCATGATGCACACATTTCATACTGAACTGAGAGAGAAATCACAAATCGGAGTTTTGGCTGGCACAATCGATCGCTCGTAAGTATGAGAACCACTGTATCAAACAGAGATCTCGGGGTTTTGAGTACTGAGGCATAGCTTAGTGTTATCAACCAAACAATCAACCAGACTCTCCACAGGCGGGCATGGGAAGGTGAACCCCTCTCACCGGATCTCCTGGAACGATCTGCTCACCATTTGCTAAGACAAACTCACGAATATTCCACGATCAGCAAGCGACAATTTCACCGGGCGCGGAGAGTTGCTGGAGCTCTTGCAAGAATGCTTGGTGCGCAGTCCAGAACGCAAGGACGACGACACTAAGAAACGGGCTGTGTTCGTACTTCATGGCCTCGGTGGGTCAGGCAAGACCCAGGTGGCTTTGAAATTTGCCGAGCTTCACAGAGAAACGTGAGTGAGCATCCAATATTATCATTGAACTTTCACGCACACTCACGTAGCACCATTGCAGATTCGGCGGAAGATTCTGGATCGATGCCAGGAATCCCGAGTCCGTACGCCAGTCTTATTCAGAGATTGCGGGACTGAGCGGACTGAGCAAAACTCCCGAGGCCGGAAAGGCGTTGCTTGAGTTTAAAGACAATTGGCTCCTCGTTATTGATAATGCAGATGACGCGTCAACAGATCTCCGCGACTATTTGCCACCAGGAGACCAAGGTGCGATTCTAGTGACAAGTCGGAACCCTTATCACCAAGTCTATGCATCGGAAAACATGTCCTCTCGCATGGACGACATGGATCTTGATGGCAGCATCGATCTTCTCCTGAAGGTGGCGAAGAAAGGTGCTGTAGGACGACATCGCTCCGACGCCGGGGAAGTGGTTGAGAAATTGAAGCGGCTGCCATTGGCCATTGCCCAAGCTGGCGCTGCAATATTTCAGAACAACCTCTCCATACGAGCATACTCACAGGCGTACGACCGAAATCACGGTGAACTTTTGACTTCCTATCCAACCCAGGGTGCAGATTCTTATGGGTTTTCAGTGTTCGCAACTTGGAAAACCTCCCTGAAGATGATGCAGGACCACAACGAAGAGCGGGCGAACACAGCCAAGGAGATATTGAACGTAGCCACCCATTATAGTCACGAGAAAACGCCTAAATATCTTCTACATACTGCGCTGGCATCTGCGACGCGTGGTGGCGCTGGACTTATGCACACAGGCTTGAATATCGTCCGATCGTACCTTTTCTCAAAGTCTAACTCCCCAAAGGCTCTTGATTCCCCTGAAGATGAAATGAAAAGATGGGATGAGGCTCTTGTCATGTTGTCTTCTTACTCTCTCGTTTTTTTGCATGATGATTGTGTTTCCATGCATTCGCTCGTCCAGTCTTGGGTACGTTACGAATTAGCGTCGGGGGAGTTCCAAACACAGCAATTGGCACGGCAGATGGCTTTTACCGCGCTGGAAATTCATATTGAGACGGGGGATGCGATTGAACAGCACGAAAAGAGGAGAAGGCTATACCCCCATGTTCGATCTTTCGTGGAGTCAGATTCCAAGACTGTGAAGATCAAACGCACTGCGGCGACTTCAGCAAAATTCGCCCAAACTGCCTTCGATACAGGCAACTATGCCATGGCCAGGGACTTGTACCAGGAAGGTCTGGACTTGTTGAAGGCGAAGTTTTGGTACAAAAACGATATTTCAGAGTACCTCGACATTCTCTATGGCCTTGTATCGGCTCAGGAGAGGCAGGGCTTGTATGAGAAGGCAATAGAAAATGCGGAACAAATCGTCAGAGGCAGGACTCGGTCTCTTGGAAGCGATCACATCAAGACCTGGAGAGCCATGACGAAGCTGGCGCTGGCATACCAAGGCACGGGGCATCTTAAACGCGCCAGGGATATCAATCAGAGCTTGCTGGAGAAGATCCGATTGCTTGACTACACCAAACAAGACCCTGCCTTTACGGCAGAGGTTATGCAGAATCATGCGGAGGTTCTCTGTCGTCAAGGCAGATATTCTGATGCCGCGGCCTTGCTTGAAGAGGCTTTGTACCTGCGAGAGATCTCGTTAGGGTTGGAACATCCTGAGACATTGGAAACCACGGCCAGCCTAGCCGATGTGTTTGCAAAACAGGACAAATGGAAAGAAGCCCATGAATTTGTGGCTCGGGCTTATGAAATGGGCCGGAAGATACTCGGAGAGACTCACCCTCACACTCTTTCCAGTTTACGTGGATTGGGGAATGTGTACTACCACCAGGGCCGCTACATCGAATCCTTGAAAGACCAAGCATTTGTTCTTAAATCTCGGAAAGCCATTCTCGGCATGAAGCATCCAGATACGATTACTACGTTCAGCGAGCTGGGAAGAGTCCAGCTAGCCCTTGGTCACTTTTACACAGCGGAGGCAAGTTTCAGGACTGCATTGAGCGGATACGAGCAGCAATTTGAAGTCGATCACCCCCATCTACTCACCGTTCAACTCAATCTCGCAGTGTGTTTCAGACACCAGGAGAGGAACAAGGAGGCGGAAGAATTAAATAGAAAGATCTTGGAAGATTTTGAGCGCCGTGGAGAATCAGACCATCCGCACGCTCTGCTTTGCAAATCAAACCTCGCTATGGCTCTTCACGAGGAAGGAAGATTTGCAGAAGCCGAAAGGTTGAAGGAGGCTGTTCTCCGAGCTCATAAAACCATTCCTGGCGTGGAGAGAGCAGCCATTTCTCGCAGCCTGCAGTCCCTAGCTTATACGGTTGCCAAGGATAGTTCCAGGCGCGAGGAGGCTGATGACATGATGAGGAGAGCAATTGAGGGTTTGGAGGAGACACTGGGCTCCGAAAGCCACGAAGTTTTCGAGGCCATCTGCCAGCGCGCCCATGTCCTTCGGCGTCTGGAGAGATGTAAGGATTCATGGCTTCTATATCGTCGAGCTTGCACCTTGTCAAGATCGTTGGGAATGGAGGGTCATTGGTGCTTCGACCAATTGAGAATATTGGAGGAGTTGATGAAAAAGGATGGTATCGAACTTCCTATAGAGGAGGCGACCGGCGACACCTGTCAGATCAAGCCCTCCGACACAGAGTACGCGCCTTCTGAGCTTCTTCAGACGGGCAGTCTGAAGAGACAACGATCGCCAGGGTTTGATAATATCTCGAATAGAGCAGCCAAAGTGCCGAAAGTAGAATAAAATGGCATATGACGCATGGGTCAAAGTCTCCAATTGAAAGATTGTTGAAGCCCGCAAAAAATGCCTGGCGAATATCTCAGAATAACAAGAAGTCACATGTGCATAGACAACAAGTGGAGGAAGTCCATATCAAGTCAAAGCAGAAGAGAGTACCTAGGTATGCTTATGTAAGCCAAACCCAGCTGCTTTGCACCAACATGCACATGGTCTCCTAAAGGCTGAAACTATCAGCTACCTAGGTATCAACCTCTCATGAGCCACCACTCTTGTCCACGAACTCTGGACTGCGAGGTTCAATTTGAGGGAGCAGGGCGCTTCAGGACTGAATCTTTCCTGCACGATTCCGACCGAACTTTTGAGTGCTTTGCATTGTTTACTGCCAACGATCTTTAACGTCCAGTCTCTGATTGACTGGTTAGGTACTTGGTCGCCGCCTGACCGAGCTGCTCCGAGCACATACCAGCGGTCAACGGACAGTTCAACTCGCCTCAGAAGCGCAACCTTGTGTGACCACAACCGAGATGCTACGAGATAGTCAGGATGGCTTGGAGTGGGAAGAAACCCTCCTTAATCTCATACCACGCTGGACACGAGAACCCTCAGTTGAGTCGATTGAAAGCGTTTGTCGCCAGCAGCTAAAGGTTCCTGATGGGCACCCGTGCGACGTATCCTTCTACGCATCTGGGGCATTCAACAAGCTATACTTGGTCAAGTGCATCGACCAGTCTTTCTTGATGAGGGTCACGCTGCCTGTTTGCCCTCACCACAAGACACGCGGCGAGGTAGCCACTCTGCGCTGGGTCCACGATTATACCAACATTCCGGTTCCTGAAGTGATCGCGTTTGAGGACGACAACAACAACGAAATCGGTTTCGAGTGGATCTTGATGGAGCTGATGCCCGGGACTTCCGCCTACCGACGGTGGCGGACCATGTCTGTGGAGCAGAAATCAGCGATCACCGAACGTATTGCCGAATTTCAAGTGGAACTTGCTCGCCACGGCGCCCCGCGCTCCCCATTCAGCAAGATAGGGACGCTTGACCTGAAGGTCGCGGAAGGAAATGGTGAGACACCAGCGACAGCTACCCCCGGGCAGCTAGTATCCCACGAGTTCTTCATGGGAAACCACTTGAAATACGATATTCCGCGAGGTCCTTTCCGCTCCAGCTTTGACTGGTTGAGTTCGGAATTACGCATCATCATATTGGAGCAAACGGCAGCCCTCGAGAATGCAGAAGACGAGGACGACAGGGAAGATGCCGAGGAGATCCTTGGGCCAACTCGGAAGCTTCTCTCCCTCCTCCCCAAGGTATTCCCCAATGATCAGGAACAGGAAGTTGAGACTGCACTCTGGCACGACGACTTGAATCTGCACAATATTCTTGTAAATGACAACGGCGAGATTACGGCTGTCGTTGACTGGGAGTGCGTCTCGGCGATGCCTAACTGGGTGGCTACTATGACCCCCAAGTTTCTCGTTGGAGAGAGTCGGGAAAAGGAGCCGATCCGGGATGATTATTCCAACGAGGCACCTCCGGACTCTGCAGATGCACCAAAGCCCGGCGATCCAGACGACCTGGACAATGAAGGCAAAAATCAACTCTACTGGATCCATCAGATGGATTACGAGACGACGCAACTGCGGAAATTGTACAAAGAGAAATTGAGACAGCTCTGGCCGGATTGGCCTCTAGAGGATAGCTATCTGAAGATTGACTTCCTTGAGGCTGTCTTCCAATGCAGTGCTGGGCTTTTTGTGAAGAAGGTGGATAGATGGGTCGATAGCATAGAAAGAGGGGACTTGATTAGATGGGCGGACTTCGATTTTAGAAGTCAAGAGTAGAGCAGCAGGGATGAGGCCATATCCAAGCCTCTAGTAGCAGCCACTTGGGGGAAAGAAATCCGTTGATCTCTCATGCTTAAGCAGATCCATATCAAATGAAGTTCGCTCTCTGGCAACCTCTGAGAATGCTTCTGAGAAGTGTGTCACTGCGGATGAGAGTGGTCGACGTCGACAAAATCGTGTGTGTCTATCTACGTTGAGCGGGTACGTACCTGGATACCTAGGTACCCTGGTCTCTAAGTACCCAGTAACGGAACGCCCGCGGTCCGTTTCATCTGACCCGTTTCCAGGTCTGTGACGTCGCCCCAACGTCGGGACTGATTGGAGGGGCGACATCCGGGCGCAGCCGTCGTCGATATCATCCATTTGACTAGACTACCAGATGCATCATCACCTCAGCCTCAGGTATTTGTAAGTGGCGGGGCAAAATATTCGGTTTCTTGTTTGCTCCCCAAATTCCACGACTGCATATTTCTGATCCCTTCGACATCCATCCCACCACCAGAAAACCTGCCAAGTTTCATCTGGCCCCTCTTCTCTTCTCCATGCGCTTCCAGCTCTCAAGTGTACTGCGGACTCTGTACACCCTCTCAAGTTTCACTCGAATCCGAGCTTCACAGCAAACGCCGCTGCTGAACTCAGCACCCCACCGAGCTACTTCACTCAGATCAATGCCCATCCCTCTTATCGGCGGTCTCTTCAGTTCCAAGGCCAGCGACTCCACCAAGATGTCATATCCCGTGCAGAAGACCGACGACGAGTGGCGCGCCGTGCTGAACAAAGGTAAAAGCCCCCCTTGACATGCATCTCATCACCAACAACCCCCAGGCCTGCACGCCCAAGTCCCCTTCTAACACCCGCACCAGAGCAATTCCGGATCCTCCGCGAGAAGGGCACCGAGGCGCCCGGGTCGGGCAAGTTCGACAAGCACGCGCCGTCGTCGGGCGTGTACACGTGCGCGGGCTGCGACGCGCCGCTGTACAAGGCGTCGCACAAGTTCAGCAGCGGCTGCGGGTGGCCGGCCTACTTTGACAGCATCCCGGGGGCCGTCAAGCGCTTCGAGGACAACAGCCTGTTCATGAAGCGCATCGAGATCACGTGCGCAAACTGCGGCGGCCACCTCGGCCACGTCTTCCAGGGCGAGGGCTTCCCCACGCCCACCGACGAGCGCCACTGCGTCAACAGCGTCAGCCTCAACTTCAGCCCCGAGGACACGCCCGTGCAGAAGGCCGCCGGTGGCGGGGAGGCAAAGAAGGAGTAGTGTGCGGTCGTGTGTCCGCGTCTGTTTGCTTATGTGATGCGTGGAATTTAGGTCTGGTTAGAAGAAGCGTTTTATGAAGTTTGAATTTAGGTTCTGTTCCGATCTGATGGATCTAAACTGTCCTTTGCATCCCATGATCAAAATGCCAAGGACACCAACAGCCTAAGTCATGCGTCAGCTTCAAGTTGGCCCGAAGTGCCTTTACTCCGGCCAAGATGAACACCGTCCGGCACAATGTCCAAAAGAAGAGGGCAGGTGAGCAGTTGCCGAGCCCAGCCGACTGCTCCACAAAGCTGGCACATCAGAATCACCAAACAGTCTAGAGACGACAAATTTCCTCAAAATCTTACAGGCGCCGGGGATTGTACAGACAGTTGTCGTATGAAGTTCTGTGTGTCTTCTGTCAGTCAATCAGTTACATTCAGCACCTCCCTGCGGTCCTGGGGGCTAGGGCCATCCTCCAACATGCCTGGCTTTCCTTCATTGGTTTGATGCCCTTTTGTAATTGTCATGATCAGCCCTGGCACTGAAGTGCTTGGGGTCAATCAGCTGGAGGTCGTTGTAAACCATGTCTTCCAGGGTGCTTGGCTAGTTCTGTAGCCAGTCGAACTGGTAGAACGCCTCCCATTGCTCTTGTGCCAAAGGGGGCAACGAGGTCACATCGTCCATGGAGTCTCTGCCAAGAGCGTCCTCCTGCTATTTATGCTTGTGGGACTTGCTGCAGGGAGTTTCTCTCGTTGTTCTGTTCTTGGTTTCGAAATTGGGTCAGGATCTGATCGTGGTCCTATTTCAACCTGAGGTTGATCGGGATCGTTGGCCAGTCGTCCAAAGGCTGGGTCCGGATACTGTCTTCGTTTTGGGTGACCGCGAGTTGGTTTTCGTAGATCTTGAAACGCTTTGAACGGTGGTCCGAACCATCTGTGTCAGGGCTTGAGGTTTCAAGGGTAGAAGTCGTCGCTGCAGTAGGGTGAGATGACAAGAGGTTTCTGAAGAAGCGAAGTTGTTGGTAGGTCTCTGTACGTACATACGTATGGGTATCAAATGAGTGGCGTGTATTCGTTGTCGTTCTGTCTAGAAACTATCGTGCTGGGGGGAAGCGAGTGAGGTACCGGTAGCCCATACAGGGCTGGCTACCTAGGTACGCTAGCCTATCGTAGCTGCCAGTCAACACTGGTAGCAAGCAGTCTTTCTAAAGAATGTAGATTCATACGACTCTCGTATGAATAACCTTTAAATATTATCGTACACCAAAATTCTATCGTATTCACCTCCCTAGTAAGCGAGCGTCGTACTTAATCTGTCCTCCAGTAATTCTTGCCATTATCCACCTTCCTAGTCCTATGTCCGTTGAACGAATGTCGTACCGACTTATGCCTTCCATCTCCGAATATCAATTCCACTATATCCATCTTTGTATAAGTTAGACGAATATCGTAACAACCCTTTGTCGTGCTCGTTACATGTCGTAAAAGCCTACTTCTCAGCTTTATTTAAGCAGAGCGAGGGTTGTGATCGAATGCAATAGAAGCTTTAGACGCAAACGGCAGTTGTAATAAGGAGTTTAAATTGAAAACGAAGGTTGTAAACATAACCCAACGCGAAAATTTCAAATCTCGCAGTGTTTCTGTTTTCGTGTTCGACTCTCGTATCACATGGCGTTCGCGAAGCCCTCGCTCTTGGGTGTATTAGTCGGTCCCTTCTTCGCCCTCTTGGGGGTGACACTTGCGATCGTCGGAGCAGCCTCACGAGCCCGTTTCGGCTTCACGGGCGGGGGCTCGATTTTGGTCTCCTTATTCGCCTCTTAATTCGCCTCGGATTTAGGCTTATTCTTGTCCACAAATGTACCATGGCCTTCCAGTCGGCCAAATTGCTGTCTCCCACAAGAGGTGGGATGCCCACAGCAGATGGCATTGAGAGTGCCATCGTGACTGATGAAGATGTGGGTGACGATGAAGGAAAGTAAGTGAATTAGGGAAAGGAAGGAGGTTGTCAGAGGTGACAAGAAGGGTCACTTACAAAGGAAGAGGGATAGGAAGACTGATCAGTTTAACTGACTGATCGAAAGCAGGACAGGAAAGTGTCCAATATCAGCTATTCCGAAGAATAAAGTAAAGAACGAAACGAAGCTTCCCGTCGGTGGGTTGCTGTTGTTTATCGTGAGAAAAGGCAAGTTGCCAAACAGAAGGCAAGGTCGAGGTCGAGGTCGAGGTGCCGTAAGGCAAGATTGGCTGTCAGTAGCCGAAAAAGAAAGAGGGAAAGAATAACTTGAAGACTGGCGATAGCTTCAAATCAGAGTTGGAAATCTACAGGCGGGAGCGAGGGCCCATAACCTGTAGGAACCCAGAGAGAGAGACGATATCGGGTTGGTTCCTATGGAAATGGGTGGGCGAAGCCCGCTCTGAACTCCGCTAATAAATAGCCGTGTGGGCGGTCTGGAGACGTCTGCAGAGGCTGCAGAATCCACAAGTGAATTACCACATGTATTGTTTGAAGTGGTAATGGTAGGAGCAGAGGCGGCCTCTGTAGGGTTCGCGGCTGTGAAGTCGAAATTTGGATTCGCCCGCCTAAGCTTGGTGGCATGGGCTAACTTGGTTCCCTTGTCTTTGTTTAGCTTGTCATTCGCGGTCTTCCTCTTTTATTCCGTCCCTGTGTTCACCGCATCGCGGTGAGTCCACTCATTCGAATCAAAAAGCGCTGGCATTAGGGCTTCAGGTGGCAAGGCCAAGGGCAATAGTGGAGGCGGCGGCTGTGGGATTTGCGGCCGAATGGCATGATATCATGTCAAGAAACGAAGCAAGGAGGGCAGTCAAGTCGTTCCCACCGGTTTGGTATCCGTGATCTTGCGAGAAGCAGTGGCGGTTGGGGTCCCCTAGTTGGAAAGGTCGATATTATCCACGCTGGAGAGTTGGCTTATTAGCCAGTAGAGCTGTCCAATTGCCAGAAACTCTCTTGTCCTCTGAAAAGGCTGGATTTAAAAGGGAAATCGGAGATTCGTACAGAAAAAATCGGAGGGTACACAGATACCCCCGCTAACTCCCTGCGCAGCCTCTATCACCACCAAACTTCATTTAATCACCCCCCTATCAACACTACCTTAAATTAATTAATTACTGGTCGGAATTAATTAATTTAACCTTAATTCCTATCTTAAGACGCTTAGATCTCGTTTTCTCTGCGCTGCAGCGAGGGCAGAGGTACTAGATTACTCTGGTCGTTATCGGCGATGACGAGGAGGAGGAGGAGATGCTAGACGAGATTATAGACTAAATACTATAGATTTAAGCGATTGGGTGCTCTGGCGAGTGTGGCGATAGTACGGTGTAATTATAGCGAAGAGGACATTTGGGTATGATAGCTGTAGAGTTAATATAATGGTATACATACTAAATTGGGTGGTGGGCGTTACTTTTGCACCAGTGGGGGCCATATGTATCTGTGTACCCTCCGATTTTTTCTGTACGAATCTCCGTTTTCTTAAAAGGAGCCTAACGGGACTCGATAGTGGTGCGTGAAAAAAGGACTATGGATGGACCATGAGTGTGTGTATTTTCTTTTATCTAAATGAACGGGCTCGGACGCGGAAATTCTTTAAACGGTTATACAGCTGGACAAATAGAAGTAGGAGGGCTTGTGGTTAAAATCACTACTTGACTAGCTGGAATGGATCCGAGAAATCTGACTTGTTAAGTAAAACCCCAGTATGCAAGCCATTATATACCGTTTTCTTCCTGGAGTAAGACCTTAAGGTCGCCGTAAAATAGTATATCATCCGGCGGGAACCCGGGGAATTGTATAAAGACCGTAGGAAGTGTATATCGCTGTCCTAGGCAGTAATTGGTTCGTACATATGTAAAAGCTATATATGTGATGGATAGTACCAGAGCGAGGTCAGGGTGATCGGTGTACCAGAATGTCTGGTAGTGGTGCCTATATGGAGCTCACGAAAGCTCTTTTTGGCGGTCGACTTCAGTCAACAGGCGACCGTTGTCAGCGAATCCGGGCTGATTGTCCCGGACTTGAAAACTGGCCGGCTGCGCGATGGGCGCAAGCGCTTTGTGTACAATGATTCGCCCGGCCCCTCTCCTTCTCTCTCACAAACACCTCCCAGTCCACGTCCTCAATTACTCGGAACCTGGGTTCCAAACACGTCCTCGTTCTCGTTGAGGAAATCTGCGACGGGTCCAAGGTCGACGTCCTCGTATTTGTAATCGTTAATGTCTAGCCACTTTGCGGCGTCCGATTCATGGGGAATCGGGGGCAGCATTTGGTTGTCCATCGTATGGCTGCCGAGGGCGTCTCCCTAAGACGCCTGGACGGCGGAGCTGTCGGAAAGTAGCCCCTGGTTGATGATATCCTGGGTTTGATTCTGATTGTCGTCTCCATGGATCTTGGAACGCTTCGAACGGTGGTCGGAGCCGTCCGTATTAGAACTTGGAGTGTCAAGCCTTGAATCCGTGGCGGCAGTAGTGGCAGCGGAGAAGTCGAAGCTTGGATCCGCCCTCTTGAGCTTGTTCGCGAGGGCCAGCTTGACGCCCTTGGCGAGTAATACCCAACAGGAGCGGAGTACTGAGCGTTGTAGTTGTGCTGGGCGTTGTGGATAGGATTTCCGGCTGGAGTGGTGGAAGGGGTCGGGGCCATGCCACCACCGTTGGAAACGGCGAGCTGAGGCGTGTGATGGGCCCAAAAGGCAGCCTTTCCATGATTGTGGTGATCCATCGTTGGCGAATTGAGGCAAGGCTAGATTACACAAGGTCAGCCATCAGCAGAAAGCTGGGCGAAAAGAGGGCTGGGTTGACAAGAGACGAGACGTCTGTCGTCGAGGGACAAAATTTGTGAGCCTGACGGAAGCAAGACTTGTTGTTGTAATTGTTGTTGTCGTGCTGGCGGTCGTGTTTTGCAATTGGGAGGGGAGGAAATGTGGCCAGGGAGGAGATACTTACCTTCTCTTAAGGAAAAAGAGAGTCGTTGTCAAAAGACCAGTGGTAGAAGAGTGCTGAACTCGTGTAGTCTGCTGGAGCTGAGCAAAAACTCACAATTCCTTCTGGAGTTGGTGTCGGCTGGGAGAAACGAGGGTCGAGATGGTTGATCGCTGTGGGCTTAAATCTTTACGGTCTGCAATTTTGGCGCTGAGATGAATGGGCTGAAATTCACTTGAGCGCCAGACGTTGACATCTGCAAACGACGTAGTTTTGAAGCTGTTCAAACAACTTAACTCCATACTGACTAGCTGGGGACGAAAGTGAGGCCCAGGGTGCCAGGTGCATCCGTAGGTAATCGGCAGCTTGACGGTCCCTCAAAAGTGCGATCCAGCAGAAGGTTCTTAGGAGTGCAAATGGTATGAAGACAGTTTTGTGGGACTATTTAGACACGCTCCCAGTCTTTCCCACTATGTGTGATTCTTTCTCTCTTTAAAGATACGTGGCTGTCTCTCCTCACTGCCCCATGATGGTCATCAGGTCGCGACAATACTTGTCTCGCTGAGGTTGAGATTTTTTTTCGATTCTCATAATAGTACAACCGGAGTCAGCAGCAAGTCTATGTACTTTGAAGCTCAGCTTGCATGGCATTGGGCCTAATGCCGTGGTTATCCTGGGAAAGGGGAAAAAAAGAAGAAAAATAAAGTAGACCTTCATATTTTTCATCCTCACAGTATCAACCTCCAGGGCTGTCTCGTCTGACGGTGCACCGCGAGGGGCAAACCAGAAACCACGGGCTGGACTAGATGTTGGTTGTGTTAGAAATATGTTTGTACGCTTGAAAATCGAAGAAGCTGCGGTTCCAAACCTGCTGAGACTGGGCAGCCCGTTCGGCAGTGTGGGATGGAGAGTCTGCGGACAGACTTGCATCCGCAAGCCTGCTTGAAAAGAGGCTCCCACGTACTTCGAAATGATCTGAATGGTTCCAAAGCTGAAGATCATCAGACAGAAGTCGGCAAGATCACGAAGCTGATGGGATCAAACTTACTTTGCCACTAGCTAAGTTACCTCTGTCATTTTGTCTGTCTCTACAAGGAGCCTGTGAGCCCTGGCACGGCCTGGATACTCACGGAGGCGGGACTTGGCGGGTCGATAACACTCTGCCAGCTGTGATGGGCCTCATTTATACATCCAGTTGAAAGACAAGTTTGATCTGACACTGCAATTGTCATGGACCTTGCCAGTGATGCAGATTTGCGGCAGCAGCACAGTCAACTGTCAAGCTTGCAGAGGCTTGGCCTGATATGAGCGAGGTGTTTGGCCCACGGCCACTTCAATGCAAACGGTGACGCTTTAGTTGAACGAACGAGTGACACATCTGCTTAGTGAATTCTGTATTCATCTGCTTGTGTGGGTGCATCAAAGTGAGTTATTCCCAGACTGCGTCCAAATGTGCGCCAGCAAACGACCAGTTTGGTTGCGGGCAAGGCGTGTCAAGCATTACAAGCTCGGGGAGTCATTGGTTGAAGAGCTCGCCCACCTGCCAAGGAATCCTCAACTCCTGCGTTTCCAATGCCTTGCACGAAGGGCTGCAGTCATCATCACGGATCTGGTGGAGGAGGCTGGACCTCTGGCGCGGATGCATCGTCGCGATTTGACCCTGCGGAAAGGTCGAACCTCATTATCAACACAAGCATTTGCCTTGATATTGGGCGTGGACCGTATAAGGGACGCTCAAGAGCGGCCCTCTGATTATTTCCTTGCCAGCTTCCTTGTCCTAGTCCACCACCGGGGGCGATGCCGAAGCAGGCGAAGTGGTCGGTGGCAGCCAGCTACGATCCCACCGTACATTTTGCAACCTGATACATTCTGCAACCTGATGTAGATTGACGAAAAGGGCACTCGGGCACGGGAGATGCTCGTCCAAGGAGGAAATGAGGCCGTAGCCGGTTCAAAAGCTGGTCTAACTTTCGTGCGACCGTATTCCTGTGACCAGTTGACTAACTAATAGCCTGGAAACAGCCAATCAGCCACATCTACAGTGTGAGATACATACTACTTATCGTGCCTTAAAAGAGTCTAACCGCCCCCATAGGATCTTGGTATGTACTTAAGTAGTTTCGGGAACTGAGTGTCTCGAGTTGGAGTAAGGGGTCCTCTGTTTCGTACCTAGGTACATGTACTTAGTACTGACTAGTGCCCGCTTCCTAGAATCGAGGCTGGAACTTCGTCTTTTAATGAGGAGAAGTTACACTATTGCGCAACTGGACGAACCAGAGATCAGCCACTACAAGGGTCAAAAGATGCATGTTGTTCTGGAAGTCTCAATTGAAGATCGAATTGGCTGCATATCTGCTTGTCAAGTCCTGCCATGTCGGTCAACGGGCCCCATCGCCGGGCATGTCGTTTCAGGGCCCCTGGCCGCCCTGGCCCCGACACGAACCGTTTCACCCCAGCTGGCCTCGCCAGAGCTGGTCAGGAGCGTCCGAAGTTTTGGGAGAAAAAACACCAAGGGCTCCTTCTTGGCTCCAAGAAATTTGTGTCTTGTCAACCACTTGGCTTCACCTTACAAGTGGTGAGGCACACTCTTTTGATCCGCTTCTGGTTGCTCGTTGACGACAACCATGCTCTGCCAAGATCGGCCATGGGTGGCGGCGTTGTTTATGGGGGCGCTGCTCACAATCATCTGGACCACTCGGTTGTTGGGCGACTTCAACGGGGTGGCGGTGCTGCTCTTCTCAGAGCAGGACGGAGCCGGCGGCAAACAGCAACAACCACCACAACAATACGAAAGCGAGGCAGAGAGGGCGTTCGTCCGACAGGCGATCGACACCGAGTTCCCCACGCCAATCGACTACGGCCCCATAAAGGAGATATGCAGCCGAACCCCGAACAATTTCAGGCCAGGCCTGCTTTTCACCTGCGAAGGCCAGCACGGCGGAATCGGCATGCTGAGGAACCAGATCCTCAAGTGCGTGCGGTACGCGATCAACGGCGGCGGCGCGCTCGTCGTCCCCTCGATAGCGCTGCGCAACCCCAGCGACCTGACCGACATTGAGACGACAAACGAGGTGCCGCTGGACTACCTGATGGAGCGCGAGACCTTCGTCAAGCACCTGACACAAGGCTGCCCGGGCATGCGCGTCTACGAGCGCGCCGAGGACTTCCCCGGCTACGCGCAGCGCGTCGACGTCGACCTCATCGGCGACCAGTTCGAGCCGGACCACCCCGCCGAGGGCCTGCGGTTCCCGCGCGAGTGGCGGCGCTTCTTGGACGAGTGGCTGGAGCAGCAGCACAGGGCGAAGCCGAGGCCCGACGCGCCCGTGCACGTGCGGATGGGCCAGTCGTTCCTCGAGTACCCGGTGCGCGACGACGGCGACGCCTTCGTGCGCGAGTTCGGCAAGATCCTGTCGTTCCGCAACGACACGCGCGCCCTCGCCGCAAAGGTCCTCTGGCAGCTGCGGACGCGCTTCTCGCTGCCCGTCGACCCGGCGAGGGCCGTCAGCCCGGGCGCCTACTACGGCGCGCACCTGCGCCTCGAGGAGGACGCCATCTGGGCGTGGCCGCCCGAGGAGTGGCGCTACTCGCGCATGGAGGAGCAGTTCAGGGAGCAGTTTGAGAACCTGGCCAGCACGGGGCTGCGCGTCGTCTACGTCGCATCCGGCGACCAGGGGGTCGTGGACACGTTTGCCGAGCGCCTGAAGGCGTCGAGCCTGGTCGAGGGCGACGTGGACGTGGTGACCAAGTACGACTTGCTTCAGGGGCAGGACCGCAGGGAACTCGAGAGCCTCACGTTCGATCAGCAGGCCCTGGTGGACTTTATGATCATGTTCAAGGCGAGCGCGTTCATGGGCGTTGCCCACTCCAGCTTCCCCTGGAACGTGGCGCTGCGGAGGCACGAGATGAGCAAATACGCGGCGTATGGGAACGAGGGCTCGGACTTGCTGAGGGACGAGTACAGTGTCATCATGGGGATGCGAGCAGATTATCCGCATGTCGACCCGTTCGAGTACGGGATCTGGCCATAGAGCGTTTCGCATCTAGTCATTTAGTGTTTAAAGCGTTGATTCACAAACTACAAATTGGCATCGCTATGACCACCGAGGCCTGTTGAGAGATACCGACCGTCCACAGGTAAGTCCTGGAGACGATATATACAGCAACTCTTAAGAAAGGCAATGAACTTACTATGCCAAGCTAACTAATGGACTCACGTGTAAAAGAACTCGACCTGAACTTGATTCGACAAGGTTCTTCCGAGCCAATGTTGGTTGTGGTGCCAAATCGTGACCGTGTCTACCGAAGTACTTAGTCAACGCCATATTTCTGGTGGCCTCGATTGCGACGGAAGCACCAACAACAAACAGACGATGATGTTCTGTTAGAAACATGCAATTGGATGACCTCGCAATGTAGTCAGGCATATGATGTATGAGATAGGGGAAAGGTCCTGCACTCAGACATTCCACCACCTATGTACGCAGTGAGCTTGGGAACGTTTTGCTCGCTCGGTTGAAGGCGGCTTTTGGATCCAGGACAACAATGAATGCGGTGCTATCAAGGAGAAACGAGGCGACAGGGGGGAGGGACAACAGCGGAGGGAGTTCACCGGGTCTTTTGCTATGTCCAGATGTCTTCAGATGCTTGTGGCTGGATTTCAATATACCTCTGCTGTAACTTCTAACAGATTTCTAAACAAGAATTGCACAACAGTTCTACAACACATCTACAGCTTGCTCTGGGTCGGCGAGACAAGCGCCAGCTTCTCCTTTAGCGACCCCTCAGCCTCCACGCTGATCCTCTCCACGAGGTCCTTGCACGTCGGAATGTCATGGATCAGGCCGATGACCTGGCCAGCAGTCCAGACCTGGTTTCCCCGCGTCAGTACGTATAAGCCACCGACATACAAAGGCACAGGGGATGGGTTTAGGAAGCAGAAACTTACGCCATAGTCCGGATCGCCGTTGATAAAGACCTGCCGGCCCCTCTGCCCGCTCACAAAGGGCGCGATCTCGGCAAACTCGCCCGTCTTGCTCTCCCGCTCGACCTTGAGCGCCTCCTCGGTGACCTTGTTCTTGTACAGGCGGGTGGTGTTTGTCCACCTGCGCAGCACGAGGGCCGTGTCGGTCTCGCTGGCCTTGACGATCTCCTTCTTGATGTTCTCGTGGATGGGCGCCTCGACCGTGCACATGAAGCGTGTGCCCATGTTGATGCCGCTCGCGCCGAGACACAGCGCGGCGGCGAGCCCCTGCCCGTCGGCGAACCCGCCCGACGCGATGAAGGGCACCTTGATGGACTGCCGGGCCCGGCTCAGCAGGATGAAGTTTGTGATGTCTGATTCGCCGACATGGCTGCGGATGCGCGTTAGCAAATGCCGCCCCGGTCCCTGGGGTAGTTGACGAAATCCGTTCCCGTGTTCGGAGGAAGTGTTGGAAAGCAAAGACAAATAGGAATGGGAGGGGCTGGTGTGTGTGTGTGCACGAGGCAGGCCGCATTGTGAGCGACGTTGCTCGGCAGGACGAAGCCGTCAGCCGCGGGCTCGCATGACGTGCATTCGGCCGGTACGAGAAAAAAGTCACAACAAAATAGGGCCGCGACATGACAAGTGCCACGCAGCAAGCCTAAATCACGGGGACAGAAGCATGACGGGGCCCGTATGCGGTGTTGCCATCAACTCACCCTGCGCACTCGAAGCCGTCGATGCTGAGGAAGTCGACGCCGAGCTTGACGGCGCTCTGCGCGTGCCTGATGGTGGCTGTGTGCGAGGTGGACATTCTGTAAGCTTATGTCGTCGCACAGACACACACACGCAGGGACGGAGAGAGGGCACGTCCAGCCCGAGGTCGGGAGGGGCAAGACTCACTGCACTTGTGCAACACGATACACCCAGCCTCCTTGAGCTTCCTGATGACGGGCCCTGGGCTGTTGCCGGCCGTCTCGACGATGTTGATGCCCTCGTCGATGATGGCCTGGGCGTAGGCGCCATAGTCAGGCGGGTTGAGGGACGGCAGGAGGGTGATGTTGACACCAAAGGGGTTCTTGGTCATTGACCTGCACTTTTGGATCTCCTTGCGCAGGTCGGCTGGGGTTGGGAAGATGAGAGCCGTGATGATGCCGAGCCCGCCGGCGTTGGAGACTGCGCTGGCCAGCTCAGCGTACCCGACGTACTGGAAGAGGAGGCCGAAGTCAGTAAGAAGCAGCATTCCACGATGGCCCCTCCACGGCGGTCCCATCAGGGTGAAGCCGTCCGTTTGTGACTGCTCCGTGTGTGAAGCGATGGCATGCCGTCTCTCTGGCATAAGACAACTCGCAGACTTGGGACACATACCATCATACCTCCCTGCACGACGGGCACTGCTTTTCGTCAGTCAAATGTCTCTCGGGTGTGTCTGTGCCCTCTCGAAGGGCTCGCCCTCCGCGAAGTAGCCTACTCACCTCGGATGCCTAACCGGCGCGTGAGTTCTGTGTTCCACGGCATGTTGGTTGCTGGTCGTGTGTCTGAGCGAGGCAAGCTGAGGTAAGTAAATGGCGATATATATCTACCGGCGAAATGATCTACCAAAAGACGAGTGCAGAGGAACGAAATCTATCAAGTCAAGGACGTTGAAACGATGCTCTAGTGTCTATGGGGGATGAAGTCGGCGTCTTTCTGAAGGGAGGCGGAGGCTGAGGCCAGACGACCTCGGGGAGGTCAGCCGAGTCAGAGAAGCCGAGGTCCAATTGTGGGGAATGGGGGTCCTCTTCCGTAAGCCCCTGACCCTGGATCTGGGGAAGCCGGAGATCGG
Source organism: Diaporthe ilicicola (assembly GCA_023242295.1). NCBI lineage: Eukaryota > Fungi > Ascomycota > Sordariomycetes > Diaporthales > Diaporthaceae > Diaporthe > Diaporthe ilicicola. The sequence goes on along the minus strand of JALPVH010000297.1, from coordinate 26,339 downwards.
ATCCCTGCCCACCCGCCGATGACATCCTCTGACAGCTGAAAGCGACAAAGTCAGCGGCCTCACCTCGACAACACACATCTTTGAGAGAGCAGCGTAGTTAACTCGACATCGACCCCACGATTGTGAGTGCTTGAGACTGAAAACCACGTATCGAGAGTTGACTTCTGACTTTCGGATTCAGACGGATTAACCTGATCTTTCTCATTTTAGATCACGTCTTGTCATGAAAAAACATCTCCCATAGCATGAAGCATCGGGTTGGGGAATTCATCGGGGTCGACCTTGGAAATCTAGACCTTGGATCTACCCAAAAACCAAAACGTTGAGATATAAGGCAATATCATTCAAAATTCCTAAACGACTGGAACTGGGTCCCAGATAGGTAATATATAATTATTGCACTCAATGTTCTGAAAAAGATCTAAAATGTGCACTGTGATCAAGAATCCCATGGATCAGTGACGGGGCTTTTTGTCTCGGAGTGCCTGCATGCATGTTCCCAGACAGCGAATCAAGATATCGGCATTTCAGACTTGGTTTCCTTTCCTCTTCTCAAATAAGCACCGATAGTGTCTCATCTCCATTCTCTCAAAGACAGCGTTATCTATATGTGATGTTGTTTGTTTGGTGTCTGATATTTCGATTGAACATCGTTGCACGTTCGGGCCCTTGCAACTTCAAGCATAGGCGCAAGATCAACTGAATCGCTCCTTCTTAGGGCTATGACTGCTGAGCCTCAGGGTTGTCGTTAGTTGACGACCCCACACTCGGGCGTGTCAGGCACTTCAAAGTTGCACAGACCCGGTCTCCTCAAAGGTGGTCTGCAGCAATCGGGGTAACTATTCGTCCGCGGTCGCATCCACGTCACGTCACGCACGCCTCGCAGCTCTAAATTTATCTTGGGCCATCATCCGTCACTTTGTCACCCGCCAGCCATCAATTCGGTCTTTCTAAACCTGCCGTGAGACCGTTTTGGACATGCGTGCGGAAAATCCCCTGCCCTCATCCTGCCACTTTCCAAATCACGAGCCTCAAAGTGTTGGTGGAAGGTGCTCTGCAGTGCCACGTTGAACACGCCAGCGTTGGTTTGGCTTATGTACCGTCTGCTTGTGTCTCCTTGTGCGCTGTCTCGACGCTGCCGACATGCCTTGAAAGCGTCCTCCTGCGCTCACCACAGCCTCACCCGACGGTAGCTTGTCGATGAACCAAATTCGCACTGAGAAGGAAAGAAAAAGAAAGAAAAAAACAGCAGACCCAGCCAAGCCCAGCCCAGCCCAGCCCAGCCCATCGCGTGAGCTTGCATCACCGTCCGATGCGCCTTTCCGAGCCAATGGCCCAGTCGGTCCTCTGTCGTGCCTGAAAGGCCTCCCATCTGCAGCTGTCCGAGGAAGTGAAGCTCTGAAAACCTTTGCTCAGCCATAGACTGGCCTCCACCACACAGACATCATCGACAAGACGGCTGCGTTCGGGTGGCGGTTCTGACGGATCGGCCGACTGCTTGCGTTTGCACGTTCTTTGGCCCAGCCTCTTCGGCAGTGCTGTGCCTCCGATGTCTCTTCAACTCGTGGATAGAGCATTCGCAATGCCTTGTTCGGACTTTCTCTGAGGGATGCTATCCCTCCAGGTGAGTCCGCACGCTTTCAGCAACAACCAGCGCATGCTTCTGTCCGTGCTTGAGATTGTCTTCCGCAGAGCATCAAAATCTTGGGTCTGGCCTTGCTGCCCCCCCCCCCCTGGGCCAAAGTCGAATCTGGAACCACTGAGCTACCCCAACCATCAATCCTGGTATACAGGCGCAACTAGAGTAATACGACTTTCGAGGGCTCGGGCAGATACGTTGGTGCTGGGCACGACATATGTCAGTAACATGACGACTGCACAAGGCTGATTTGCGGGTCAAAATTGACACTGCTGTTGCGAGCCCAGACCGACGGCCTGCGGGTGGGATACCCGAACGGGATATTCATCACTGGTGTAACGAAGCTTTTTGTCCACCGATTGAGCCCTGCATGTTGCTTAGCTGCTCTCGGTGGTGGTAATCTGGGGACACTCTCACAACTCTGGGTGATACAATTTTGCTTTTCCTCCGGCACCCGCAGCGAGCACTCGAAGAGCCGCGTCTCGCTTGACCCATGTCTCAACGTCCATTAGCCACACCAGCCAAAACTGGCCTTTTTCTTTGGGCGGCAAAAGGAAAATACCTCACCGTCTGATACTCAAGGGCGGACAGGACCATGAGCACCAGGACGATCCACGGCCATGTCGCAGACGGCCACCACCATGAAACCAGGGCAACCTCGGCGCCATATCAGCGAAATCCGAGCAGGGCTGATGGAAAGGTGGCTTGTACGACCATGGAAAGTATAGCTCACAACTCGGCGTTACACCCGCGGGTAGCCCCGTCTCGTTCAACCCGCCGACCAGATGAATACAAGTCTGGGCTACACCACCACCACTGTGGCCGTGGATGTAGACAAATCAATAGACGACACGAGCGGATAGGGAAGAGATCATCCGCGTTACCAAGATTTGTGCCTGTGAGGCTGACTACAGCGGTATTCGGGAAGGACGCTGGTGGCTGTTCAAGGCAGGGCGCGGCGCAATCATGCATACGGCGTCATTATTGCACCCCTTTGCAGCAATACTCTACTAATCAAGTTCAACAGCTGTTCCTTGGCGCCGTACTGGCCCTGCCTCAGTCGAGTTGTCATCATGTGCGCTCAGATTTGGCCGTCGTTATCAAGTTCCGCGGTCGTATTTCGGGCTTGGGCTGTAAGTCTTGCCTGTGGCTGTTCTACCCGACCTCGCACTCGCATCAAGTCAGAAATGCAACCGCTCCATGTCCATTGAAAGCGTCGCATTGCAATCTCGATCATGGCGAGCCAGCTCATCGGCAGCCAGGAAGTGGGCAGTTCCCTGTTCTCATGAACGATGTCCGCCGCGTGTGGCTTGCAACGCGGCATATGCCTTGAACACATCACGAACTATGCAGGCCCGCTCAACAAAACATCACCTGCATCTTCAGGTGTCAAGCAACCCTCCAAAAAGAGAACAGAGGGCATCCAATGAGAGCGGCCCGGGTACAGTAGACGAAATGGAGGGTGACATTGGTCTGTGGTGCCTGGCATGAGACCTGCAAATCTGCCAGATTCGGGCCTCAGGCGTGAAGTCGCTGTTTGTCGTGTATGAGTGTCATGACTTGGGCCCAAATGGCTGGAACGCTACGACGTTGGCTCTGATCCCGTTGGAGCATACGACTGAGATCAGACATTGCATACAGGATCGACAGGGCGAGCAAGCAGTCGAGAAACACCGAGGAGAGTAGCAGCCCCCAAGGTTGTGGAAGCGGCAGCGCGAGAGCTGCAGTTGGCGACAGCTACTCCATCAGATGAGCGTTGCCCGGTGTGGTAAGAAGGCTGCCCGACCTCCCCTCCCCCCCCCCCCCGGATTCTACACCGGGGTGGTTGTCAACGGATGCAGGCCCTTGTCTGCCGCACATGCAGGTGCCACACCCGCTTGAAGCTCCATGGCTGCATGATTGCTCACAGCATGCTGACCATCTCGAATCACCCTGTCTAGATACCTGCCTGCGCCTACTTTTCAGGCGTATCTGAGGTGTGACAGAGATCTGAGCCTAACATGACTGCGTGGATCCCTTTGAATAGCCCACACTCACACCTCGTCATTTTACATGACGCAGATGGAAGCAAGAACAAAATTCGAATGGATCCACGATAGCAGGAATCCCCAGTCCCAATGATGGTGCAATGCCCTCATCTTGCTTTTCGGTACAGTCGCCATTTCATCCGGCCCGTTCTAGTCGACTCCTTCTAAAGTTCTCCCAAGACAACCCGTCACACACCATCAGACACAGCTCAGGGCACTGCACCTCTACTTCATAGTACCTTTCTTGTACCAACTCACTCTTCTGGTGGATGCTAGTACATCCACCCCAGGCCGCAATTGCCCGTGGCAAGCTGTCACTGGCTTTCCTATTTTGGACATGCCCTTATGATGATTCAACCACAATACTTAGGCCAAGGTCTCTTAATACGTGTCCGCCTTTTCACCTATGCTTCTGTTACGAAAAAGCAACTATGGCCCTATCTGCACCCCCAAGGTGCTGAGACTTCCTCTCATTTCTGTCTTAATCAGGCTTAGGTTGGCCGCGTAGCAAATACCGGCCCCATCCTGCGGATGCCCACGATCAATCGATGCATCCGCCCGAGGCTACCACTTTATTTCCCGACCGGCCTCCCGTCTACCTGCAACGTTTGATGCAAACGAGTCTCGACGGAGGAAAATCTAAGTGAGGAGGGGATACCTACCCAACCGTCACTCATTTTTCTGCCACCTCACATCACAACACCCTGTCGCCAATCAACTTCACCTGCCCGTAAGCCTGTTGCTGGAGGACTGGCCCCGGGTATAAGAGGATCGCGGCCTCCCTCTCCCTTCAGTCATCATCGAACCACCACCACCACCGCTTCGATTTCTCATCACCCTCATCCCTTGCTTCACGAACCTGTGGCGTTGATCCAGCTCGCTATTACAAAACTCTCCCCTCGCGCTTGTCCTCCGGGATCACCCATCTGCACAACACTTGCACTCCCATCTCATCTCTGCCGCAACAACACCACACAGCACAGCACAACACCATACAACACCACAGAGCACCAGACAACGCAATACACAACGCGAAGCAACGCAACGCATCACAGCACCACACAGCTCAGCACAGCTCAGCACAGCTCAACACAGCTCAGTACACACTACGCCACCATGTCTTCTTCACGACACAGCTCCCGAACCCACAGCGCGAGCAGTGCCGGCGAGAGCTGCGCCTGGCAAAGCAAGCTTGAAGGTCTGACCAGCCCTTTTCCCCTTACACCACAAGCCTCATACTGACGGCCCCTCACAGACGCATGCCGCGAGTACCAGCTCGCCTCGCCCTCATTCCAGATCGTCTCAGACAGGAGAGGTAAGCTTGGTCCACAAGTCCCCGGGGCAACCTATCTGTCTATCTATCTATCGGGGAAAAGAAAAGGACGCCACGCTGACAAGAGTAAACAAAAAAAAGGTGGTCGCACAGCCTGGTCGAGCCGCGTAACCGTCAACGGCGCGATCCACCAGGCCAGGTTCTGGTACGACGGCAAGAACCTCAACAACGCCAAGGAGGACGCCGCAGAGGTGGCCCTGAGCTTCATCGCCATGGCGGCGTCGCCACCGGCCTCGAGGAGGTGGTAGACGACAGAGCAGCACCAAACAAAAACCGAGGCCCTTTCTCCGCTGCGTGGAGAGGGTGACCTTGAGAGAGAGCCCGGAAGTGGGGAGGGGGCAGGGTGGCCGCGAGGCGCAGCACCAGCAGAAGCAGCAGCAACAGCAACAAACCGACGACAATCTCTTCCTCTCTTTTTACCTCTGACAAGCCACCGGCCGCAGATCTTCTCCCTCCTCTCTCGCAGCACAGCGTGGTTCACTGAACGCGTGGCAGTGGGGGGAACGGCAGTTTCTGTCTGGTCTTCTTGTTCTCTCCCTCTTTCTCTCGCAACTTGGGCCTCAATCTCATCGCTGGCCTGGCTTTGACTGCCTGCCGCGGCAACATCGGCGGCAGCCCGGGCAATGCATCTTCTGTGCCGCCGACTTCATTGTGCTACCAGTCTCTGGGATACACTATTTCCCTTCTCACTCACTCACTCACTCTCTGTCGCCTTCTCTTTCTAGAGGGCCTCCGTCCCACCAGGCGCCATCAGCCTCGCAATCTATTCCCAACTGCCACATTTTTACCCCCCGGTCCGGTCCGGTTCCGTGCGACTCGACTTGTACCATACTTGATACCGTCCGTCACAGCCATGGACCAAGAAAAAAAAAATCCACAGCCTACACAGCGGGCAACTACAGACAACAGCGAAACGGTGCCACACGGCAAGGGAAGAACAGGGGCACCTAGGTCTTTTTGGCGTTGGAATTTTTTCACGACTGGTTTTTTCTTTTTCCCTTTTTTTCTTCTTCCTAACCCTCCTTCTCTTCACTCACTCTCTGTGCACACACTTCATGTGCCCCATCTTCATCTTACATCACTGCCGGCTAAGCTGGGACCGCATTTGAAGACAGGCGCCTGTTGGGGTTACACTATCAACCCACGATCAGGCACTCGGACAAAAAAAAAGGGGGGGGGGTGATCTGCCGGCAGCTGATGATGGGAATTTGTGGTGACGCCACGCGTATGTATTCTTGACAGCATGTATGCACCCCCGTTTGATCTTTTTTATTTTTCTGCTCTCTCCCCCCTTTCCCACTCTCTTACTTGTTTGGGTTTCTTTTCTCCCTTCAGATCATGTTGATCCGTCCGGATGTGGCATCCGGGGCAAGAGGGCAAGACATGCGGGAACAAGCGAGATTGAAGAAGGGAAAAAAAAAAGAGTCGACCAGGCGAGGATGCAACCTGCTTGCTTCTTTTCCCTCTCTTCTTGGCCGAGGGTTGAAGCGAGCGGGCTGGATCTGGGGCGGATGCAGATCCAAACCCCCGGTGATGTCTGTGTGTTTGGTGCGGTGTACGTTCGTGCGTGTGTGTTTTTTTTGTGCAGGGCTTTGGATAGTCGAGATTGTTCTACGACATCGCTTTTGTCCCTTGATGTGAACGGCACTTCCACTCCGGCATTTGGTGGAAGGGAGAAAAGCACGGGAGCATTACTTGGGCGAGGCGAGGAAAAGCAAGTCAGATTGCGAAAGACAGGAAATGGATTGAGTGATGTCTTCATATGACGGAGTCCATGGGCAAATGATTTTCTTCCACCCCTTTCTTTCCATTACTGTACTTGATCTTGGCACTACCATCGAGATAAGATCAGATGAGAGCAGTCTCATAATAATGCCAGTCAGATATTACATGTCCTTTTTTCGTTTGAAATTTTATGAGATCCTTTGACCGTGGAGGACAAAAGAAAAAAAGAACAATACCCACAATGCAGCCTCGAGAGGTGACAGATCAGTTCTGGCTCGGTGAGAATCGGCGGTATCCGTCTGGGCCAAGATCTGCGAACAAGGGTCCCTCAACGTCGATAGCGTTGAGAGCCGGTGTAGGGGTTGTATCTCGATGTAGAACGACTCGGGGCGAGTGGGACATGCCGGACTTTGCGCTTGGCTTGACATGCGGTGGCAGGATTCTGCCTCGCTTCTTTTTTCCCCTTGACCGTGGAACGCAGACCGAGTAGTAGTTTCATCCGGCCCTGAATTCCGGGGCCGCCAGTCCCTGTCCAAATGTTGAAAAATAAGAATTAAAAAAAAAAACGGTCTTGTTTCCCCTCCCAACGACCTGCGGCCACCTGGCTCTCACTGCAGATTGGCATGCAGCTTTTCCTGCGGCTAGCACTTGCTACAGGGCTGGTTGCTTTGGAGAAGTCAGGTAGTTGAAGTCTAATGACACCCTGACAGCTGCAGGACATGCTCATGGGAAGGGGAGCCGACCCTTGTCTCAGCCATGGGTCATTGTACACCCTCAAGCATATTGAACGCGCAGAGTGGATTGTTTATCTGATGAAAGGCAGGCAGCCAGGCGGTGCTGTCAACCCTGCATGGGGGAATCGCTGGCGAGGCCCACCGCCTCGTTGACGGGATGATCCGGTATTGGGCACAGGAGGACAGAAGAAAAAGCAGATGAGCAGCCTCAGATTTAAGCCTCCCTGCTTTCCCCATACTGAATCCTGTGATCACAGGCCATTGGGGGGGGGGGGGATCCGGAGAGGGACCGACCAGGGAGGAGGGTCAAAGGGCCGCGGATGCAATGTCGCGCATGCCAATGTCGGGCTTGAGTGCTGACCGCGCTGCGGTCTGCTGCATGCCAACCATCACGTGGACGGGGGACTGGGCAATTTAGCCGAGCGAGACATCTTGTCATCAGTTTATGACATGAGCTGTGCAGTTGTTCATGATTAATAGGTGGTGCCAACTTTCTGTGGCAGGATTCGAGTGTAGTCTCGCATTGAGACCTAATTGATGTGCGTTTCGGCGAGGCGGACGGACAGCAGCACCCAGGGGGGGGGGTTCAATTGGGTGTCATTGAAGCTGCCCGATGCAGGGAAGTCGCAACGGCATTCCTAGCCCTCGGTGGTAGTGCTGACCGGTGAGCCGGGTCGGACACAAGTGGTCCCGTCAAACGGACGCACTCCGGGGCGACGATGGAGGTGGATATCAGTCCACGCTAAAATAATCGACGCCCAATTGCTGGGCACGCGGAAATAGTGGGTGGGAATGGCTGTGGCCATCCGTCGTTGCTCGCTCGCCGTGGTGTTGCAGGGTGAGACAAAGCCGTCTGTGTTCTAGTCCCACTTTCAGGAAAGAAGACGGTGAGCCGCAGTGGAAGAGGTCTCAAGGTGAGATTGAAGCATGGCAAAATAAGAAAAGATGCAGGGATCAACTGGCCAGAAGCGAACGGTTTGTACTGCAAGCAGCAGAAGCTCGAAAGAGGAGCTTGGGATGAGCTTCGGAAGCAAAGAGGGGATGCCCCTGGCGCAAGGGGGGGGGGGGCGCGGCCCGGTGATTATGTAACCAGAGCCATGCCTGCCGAGAATGCATCGATTTTTCGTGATGGCTTCGACCGCGCATCACTACTATTGACTGCGTGTGGACTGCGATTGGTTCTAGCAGTCCCTCAGCACATTCCACAATGCCACCAAACTCCAACTTATGGGGCGTATGTCGCTCCATCGCCATTCGCTCAAAACGGCCGTCACTGTCGCAGCGCCCTGCCATTGCCGCGCTTGCACGACAGCTCTCCACCGACCCAAGAGGACCGCGTCCGACTGGAATCCCCAACATACCCGGCGCCACCGGAGGAGCGACAACGACCCCGGGTATTTTCAATGATTTACCAGTTCCTCCAACCCGAGGTCCGATTCGGGAGGAGGACGTGCAGATGCGGGAGCCAACACCGAGCGAGGTGGCTTTGGCGCAGCTGGAGCTCATCGCAAATGGCCTGAAGTTCGAGAAGCCAGAGATACCACAGGGCAAGCTCCACGAGACGAAGTTCCACATGCAGCACCGCTACGAGGAGGGCATAATACAGCTGACGAAGCTGCTCATGCGCCATGGCAAGCTGAGCAAGGCACAAAGGGTAAGTAGTCTACACCCGCGGACCGGCCGCGAGAGGGCCACGAAAATCGCAACGAGAAGGCATCGAGGCTAACAACCGCACAGGACATGGCCATGATACTCAACTACCTCCGAACCTCGCCCGCCCCCAAGGTCAACCCCAAACGGCCCCTCCTGCCCGGGTCCCCGCCGGCCGAGCACCTCCCGCTGAACCCGAACCTCTACCTGATGCTGGCCGTGGACTCGGTGGCGCCGCTGATCCGGATCCGGGGCTTCACAGGCCTGGCGGGCGGCGGCAAGGCGCTTGAGGTGCCCGTGCCCGTCTCGCGGCGCGCGCGGCGGCGGACGGCGTTCACCTGGATCATGGACGTGGTGGAGAAGAAGACGTCCCACGGGTCCGGCAAGAAGATGCTGGCGCACCGGATCGGCGAGGAGATCGTGGCCGTCATCGAGGGCAGGAGCAGCGTGTGGGACAGGAGGAACCAGCTGCACAAGGTGGGCACGAGCGCCCGCGCGAACCTGAACTCGCCGGCCCTGATGAAGAGGAGGATCGGCTAGAGGGGTACGTGTGGTGCAGCGTTCTTGTACGGGGTGCACGACGCAGAGAATGCGCGAGCTTGCCGTGGAGGTCCTGCCTGCTTCGCGCCTGTCTACATATCTACGTGTTTACCTATGACGGTATGAACATGCCTACTCGGGAGACCTAGCCGCGGCGTTTCGAAACGGAGCCTGTTTGACGACGGGCACGTTATATATCTAAATGACTGTAGAATACCAGCCACTTTCCGGTAGTCCCATCTAGCGGTCTCGATTGGAATGGATAGGATGTCCATGGGGCTAGCAAGCACTGTATTCTTGGCTTGAGGCGCAGCATGCTCCGGTCCCGAACTAGATTTGCGCTGTTGAGGCTCTGAATCGTGGGCCAATATCATGCCTAGTGTTGCAGCTGGTCCTGTAGTTGCGATTGCACATACATTCTTCGGCACCTGCTTGAAATCAATCAGATCTGCTGTGCTGCGCTGCGCTGTGCTGTGCTGTGTTGTGTGTCATGACATGCATCTCTTCGCCGTCAGGTGGTCGTCAGGTCGTCTGGGCTCTTGGACCCTTCATGCCTTGTCAGCGTTGGGCAGGGATGATAAAGGTCGGGGATCGGCTAAGCATTCAACCTTGATCGCGGCGGGGCCCTGACTAGTGTTGTGGGGCAACGGCTAAGGCCTAGAAACTGGTTGAGATGCAGAAAACTGCATCCGCTTGATCCTATCACAGGTGACGTCCGACCCAGACGAGATGGACATGAGTATGAATACTCCGTACGGATGTGAATTTCGACATGGTTGGTGTCTTGAGAAATGCCAGACAGAGAATGAGAAAGACAGACAGCAATCAAGGAGGCTCAGGGGTTGTCCCAGGGAGCAGCTCAGTAAGAGCAGGCTGGGGTTGGGTCTGATGATGTTATTGTTCATCTCCACAGGCTGCCCAACGCGGAGAACGAGTACAGTACTGGAAACAGGCAGAGAAAGGCAAATGCCAGATGTAGTCTAGTGTGTACGTAGACGATGAGCACTGATCATCGTTGCAGCCTGGCGGCCAGGCTAAAAGGCTAATGAGAGAACAAGACCAAAGAACTGGAGACGCCAGAAACAGCCAGCACGGGAGGAGGGAACCTCCATCTTCATCCACTCATTGGTCTTCTTCTCCTTCGTGAGGACTGCCTGGAGAAGCGCATTTCTGCAGCGATTGATTGCATCGCTCTGTGCCGGCACGGCAAAAGACTTTACATCATCTCGGCCCACGCGGTCCACAGCAGGCACAGCAGGCACAGCAGAACACCACAGCTGCACAGGAACTTCCCCTCCTTTTTTGTTGATCGTCGACTGCGCCAAAGACTTGGCAACGGTCAGAACAGACCTCTCGCAGCCCACACCGTCCCTGCTCTACAGTCCCTGCGTTCTGCCAGGCCACGCACACATCGAGCTGTGCTGCAGCAACACCCAGACTTGGCGACCACTTCTCTTGGCAAGCCGACCGGGCCACCCTCTGCGCAGCCATGACATGAGGTGCCACTCGACACATTGCACCGGACCGCTTTCCCCCTCTGTTCACACACGATGCTGGTGATTCTTCTTCCTGGCCTCGAACCCTGCACACAACGACGCCCACAGATCATCCCACGTTAGGCTCGAACCTGCAATACCTTTGAGTTACAGTACCATCACCACACCTCTCTATCGAGCATCACCCCCAGCCTCTTGCGCGACCGAATCCTTCCTTGGCGACGGCCTGCCGTTGGGCGACTTTGGCGACTTCACCTTCCACGTCCAACCTGCCCGATTGTCCTCCCACGCCGAGCCCGTCCACACTCGATTGCCTGTGTCACCCGACCACTTATCGCATCGAAGCGCCGGGCTCTCCAAGATGTCTGGACCACGCAAAGTTATGTCTATGGAGGCGGCGCTGGAGGAGGAGAGGCGCGAGGTTGAGGCCCTCATTGCGGCTAGGAACCGCCCTGGCCCACCCAGTGCCCTCAGCAACGTTCGCTCCTCGTCCCCATTCACCCCTCGGTCGCCTGTCAGGAGCATGCTGGATATAGGTAAATGTTCACCCCGTGGCCCCTTCGCCCACTTCCCAGTAAATGGTACATATTTAACCTAGTCATCCACGCGCGTAGGCCCCATGAAAAGCATGCTAGACGTCGACGGCCCGCCAGCTGCTCCCGTCAGGAGCATGCTCGATATGGACAGCCCTCCAGCATCTGCTTCCTCGGGCAAGCAAGTCTTTAGCACTCCGTCCTCGCCCGTGCTGGCGTCAAACCAGCTTGCCCGCGCGGCCAACTCCTCGCACCCGCGGCACATGTCCGATGTTGCGGCAAGACCTGTTGGCTTTGGCCCACGGTCAGACCCCAACCGCGACCTTACCTCCGAATACCAGTTCTCTGACATCATCACGAGCAATACTGGCCATGCTGCCCTTCCGAAACGGGTTACGCAGGGCAACAAGAAGGCACCTCAGGCTCCTTCCGCCATGTCCCACATCGTACGCGGCACTGATGTCAACAGGATACCGCTCCCTGGTGACACCCGGGGTCGCCACTCCATCGCGGGGCCTGGAATGCGCATTGGGAGCAAGTCGCGGTCTCCACACTCACGCCTTGGCATGCGGTCGAGCTCACCTGCCGCCAATTTGCTGCCAGGCAGGCACCTTAGTCCGGCTGGAAGGGCCTTTGTCGAGGACACGTACGGGGTGGACATGAGCAACGCATACCGGCGGCTGTCGGACGCGAATCTTCTCCGGTCTGGCGGCTCCCTTGCAGAGATTGGGCGCAAGAAGAAGAGCGAAGACCATACAGATGGCGGCAGGCTGGCCAAAGACTACCTCACTCCCGACGGCGATGATCTGTACGACGATAGCAGCGACGATCAGGATGATTCGAACGCCGAGGAAGGAGAGCGTGGCCGTAAGGCAGCCAGAAGCTTTGAGGGCCTTTCGGCCGGCCTTGACCGAGCAGGAGCGAAGACGGACAAGGACAGGACAGCACTCAGCTTGTTGGCTGCTGCCGAGGAAGAACGTAAGGATCAACATTCCCCTCTCATCCACTCTCTCAAAGCAAAACACAGCATCGTTTCGTCCTTTTGCATACGCAAGGAGCATTACACGCCCATTATTTCCACTTGAGATTACCAAAACGCATCCATTCCGTTGCATTTGACAGCAGTAATTTCATTCCGGATTTCAACTCATCCCAAAACAACACCCCCTTTTCACTACTACAGAGGAGATACCAACGCCGTAGCTCCCACGTTCGAACTGAACCACTTCATACCTTCGGTGCCCGAACAGGAGCCTTCCCCTTTGCCCGGCCCGCACGTAGAGGAAACGAGCACTTGCCAACCTCTCTGCGGGTACGATCGCATGCTTCCAGGTAGGCTGAGAAAGATGGGCTTGTGTCCGGATGCAGACCAAGGGACACCAGACTTCGCCAGCCTCCCGGGCCAAGTGGCCCCGCGAATCAAGCCCAACACACCGTTCCATTACACGTCGAAATCACCCTGTCGAAACCTTGCTGTTGCTGTGAACATAATGTCCGTTCTAACACTCATCGCATAGGCATTGAGGTTGCGAAGAAGAATCCTCACGTCAAGTACCAGTATCGATCACTCCTTGACGAACCCCAAATCATGATCACAGGCCCTGCTGGCCAGAGTGAGAGGACTAAGCACTCAAAGGCATCCTCAATACACCCTGCCACCAGCTTTGACGACGGTCCACCCTCTGGAGCCAGGACGCCAATGGACTCTGACACGGAGGCTGATCTCACGGACATTAGGCGGGCACAGAAGCTCTCCTTGTTCCAAACTCCTATCAAGGATACGCCTAATGCTGCCAGGGCTTTGCGTATCATCTACCGGGGTGACTGGCGAAAGGTTGCCCAAGAAGCCAAGGACGAGCAAAGGACCCTGCGCAAGTACATTGTTGCGTCCGATCTCAGTGATGAGTCGACACATGCCCTAGAATGGGCAGTTGGCACAGTTCTACGAGACGGCGATACCATGATCTGTCTTTACTGCGTTGACGAGGATGCCGGCATTGCTCCAACTGACGATGCCAAGTCCATCAAGGACCAAGGCGTCGCACTGAATGTGGTTGCCGATAGCAAAGCACCCGTCACCCCCGGCGGAAGTGCCCTGGAACTACACAAAGCTGACCAAAGCTCGGATTCTCTTGCGACGCCAAACAAATCGAGAGCCGAGGAAGAGCGGCACAGGGCCGTACAAGACATCACCGACAGAGTGGAAAGGCTTCTTCGCAAGACGAAACTTCAGGTCCGAGTGATTGTGGAGGTACTGCAATGCAAGAACCCGAAGCACCAGATTCTGGAGATCATTGACGTCGTCAACCCGACTCTTGTTGTCTTGGGCAGTCGGGGACAGAGCGCCTTGAAGGGGTAAGTCGTCAAGAGCCTCCATTCTATTCCAACTCACATTTGAAGGACGAGAAAACGCAGCTAACAAATCTTGCCTAGCGTCATTCTTGGCTCATTTTCTAACTACCTAGTGACCAAGAGCTCCGTCCCCGTCATGGTCGCGCGCAAGAAACTCCGAAAACAGTCCAAGTACAAGAAACTGTCAATGACCCAGGTCAACAACATCAACAGCCCGATGGCGAGGACGCTCGCAAACGCCAAGGTCGACTAGAGGCCGCGAGGACTTTGTGATATGGACCGGGCGACAGACATCCACCTCAGGGGAGGCTTTAGGGCCGCCGATTGGGTCACCAATTCCGACTACGATTGGCAAACGTGGCTGTTTCAACTCGCAAACTTTGAGATGCGCATAGGTTGTGCCCTTCTTGGCTGTGGGTGTTGTGCAAGGCTCGGCCGAAGAAGGGCTCAGCTCGTTGACAACCAAGCCTCGGCGAAGACTGGCGGAGAACAGGGTCGAGAACAGCCTGCTTCCGGAAAAGCTCCTGAACAGGCTAGTGGGGAGCAAGAAGCGGGCCTCGACCTCAGGGGAGGCTTGGCGGACACCAAATGGAAGCAGCGGCTGAAGCGTGTTGTAGGCCGCGGGCGCAGAAGACGACAGCCTACTGGAGAACAGGATCAAGGGGCGCCTACTGGAGAACAGGATCAAGGGGCGCCTACTGGAGAGCAGGATCAAGGGGCGGCAACTGGAGAGCAGGATCAAGGGAGGACGACTAGAGATCAAACCTCCGGAGGAGCCAGTGGGAAACAAGTTCAAGCACAGTCCGGTGGGGGACAGACGCCCCAAGATGCTGGTGGGGAACAGGCCCAAGGGAATACGACTAGAGATCAAACCTCCGGAGGAGCCAGTGGGCAACAAGTTCAAGCACAGCCTGGTGATGCAGAACAGGACCAAGGAGAGTCTGATGGAGAACAAAGCCCCGGAGAGGTTATTGTGGAAGAGCTGACCCGTCTTCTGCGGAAGTTGTAGCGAAAATCGCGACCGGTCCTCGACATTGCTTATGGTGGCCCCCTGTGGCGTAAGGCTCACACCAAAAGGAAAACTCGCAAATATCAGCGGGAGTTGGATCAAGACTCTTCACTTACCAGAGACTGGCGTCGCGGTATGCTGGAAGACAAGCTCAACAGAATCAACAAGATTACAAGCCGGGACGATCCTCGCTATCGCCACTACCTCAATCCTGAGGAACCGCCGGGTCTGCCCAGAGAACGCACACTGGGAAGCCTTTTTCTAAAATCCAGGCTGCAAAGGGGATGATTGACAGTCCTGAATCCTGACCCAGGCCGGCTGAGTCAAGCGAGGCGTTGTGCTTCGATACCAGAGCTGCTTCGCACCACCACCAGTTTCCCTGACGTCGTTGTTGGCATGATTGATGGTCATAGACACACTCTCAGCTCTTTTTCTTCCGGAGGTCCCCGAATAGCGGTTTCATTGTTTGGGGGTTTTTTTTTTTAAGAAAATGTTTCTTTTCCTTCTTTTCTGTTTCAACATCCAGCGAGATCAATGATACCTCAGCCATAGTGTAATACAAGTTTTTGTCTGATGTTGTGTGTGTTCAGTGCGATATGTCTTGTTCTGTTGAACGGATGGACTTGCGATCATTGATACCTCAGCCATAGTGTAATACAAGTGTTTGTCTTGTTGTCAGGTTACCTTGGGAATACTGATGTTGTGTGTGTTCAGTGCGATATGTCTCGTTCTGTTGTGAACGGATTGACTTGACATAGAAGACTAGGTTCGAATGAAGCAGATGGTCAAGCAAAAGCCCGTGGTAATTGTGTCGGGGGTGTCTACGGAGGCTGGCGGAGGCTGGCGGAGGTTGGTTTCAAACCGCACTTCTGAGGTACGAAATGGGAGACTGGATAGAGCTCAGCGTACGCCCATTGATTTCAAAGAGCGACGACTTGGTCTTCCCTGGGACACTTGAGCGTGATGATTGAACAATCCCGACGGGATGTATCTTCGTGCGCTTCATACAAGGTTGCGTACGTGCCGCTTCTAAGTGTCTCTGTCAATATTGGTAACCACCACAGTTGAAGGTATCCAGCCGCTCTTGACCTAGATCAATGTGAAAAGCAGACCTGGGATGTCAACGCTGGCAGCATGGGCTCTTCATTCCCAAGATCGTCGCCGAGGTCAGGATGGACGGGATATCCTTTGCCCCAAAAAACAATTTACTTGTTTCATGAATGCACATTGTCTGAGACCTTTCTATCAGTGAAAGGTCTGCTACACAAAGCATTTTTGGAGAGGGGTGTCTTTGTTGCTCCACTTGGTCTTTGTGTGTTGAATGCCAGCAACATCGAACATTGAAGCAATGACAATGCCTTGTTTCGACGACCCGGGAGACGGTTCCCAGATCAAGCAATATTTAATATGCTGCCATTTCGCATCGTGGATGTAATTCGGTTTTTTTTTCTCCCGCCCCAAATCAGCTGGAAGCAGCTTGAAGACTACTCCACGACACTGAATAGCAAAATCTCGGAATTGGGCTCGTTCGTGCTTGTGGTTCCCTCACAAGCTATTCCATCGAAGAGGGCTAAGAGCAACAAGTCCGTGACAACTCTCAGAGAACAAAAAACACAAGGTATGGATGAGACTCACCAGAACTACGTGCGCGGAGCATCTGCCGTTGGTTTTGGAATTGTCATTAGCTTATGGTGCCTAGTAGCCTTCCTCTTGAAACGCCACCAGAGACCCGAGTGGGACAACCCGCACAACGACGGCATCCCCATGCGTGACCTCGAACTCGGTGACTCAACCAGCGAGCCGGAGAGCAACCCCTACGTGCGACCGGATGATCTCGAAATATTCGAGAATCCTTGGGGCGTTAAGACCCCTGAGCCTATTCACGAGCCTGTTATGAATAATAACACGTCGCGCGAATTGAATCTTGAGGGTGAAATGTTCGACATTCCTCTTCATCAAGATGAGCCCAAGGTGCCACCTCCGGCTCAACGTGGCTCAAGTACTTTGAGTGCTCTGCGGAGCCTCGGCCCACGCCTCATCCAGTGGAAAGACCGTAAGGGCAATGGCAGGGGCAAGGGCATGGCCCCAGCAGTCGAGGTGCCTACAGCCGTGGTTAGCCAAGTGCCCTCCGACGAGCCCTCCGATGGGCCCTCCGACGAGCCCTCCAGCGGACCCTCCGAGGATTCCTGGTGTCCCCCCGCGTGGGTCGTCAAGGGAAAAGCATCCGTTGGCCCCAGGAAATCTCGATTTGTGGGACTTGACCTGGACGACCCCATCATCAACCCGCCTGACCAAGCCCTTGTGGCCGAGCAGTTCGAGCTTCTCAAGCGCGCACCTCTTAGTGGTCGTCCCGGGATGAATAGGGGCTGCACTTGGCACGGACAGGACCGTGACTGTGGCGAGGGGCCTTCCACGCCGGGGGGCTCTCGAAACCAGACTTCGCGTTTGTGAAGAATGAATTGATTACGAATGATCCGTTGAGGGTCTTTTGTAAATTCGACCGATTATATGATACGGCCATTTCTGGCAGTCATCAAGTGATGATGATTTGTCGACGGTTCTATGATTTTTCTCTTACTCTGATAACATTAATACACTCTTCTTCCTTCCCCCCCCCCCCTAGACTTACTAAGAGCTTGAAAATTTACTGTTTCTTTACCAGGGAACAAGATGTATAATTTTCCCTGAAATCTTACCTGGGATAACTCTCAAAATTACCTCGTGACATTCCCCTGTCGACATGCTGGCTCGGGCGAATTGCTCGTTGGTGTTCGCCTTGAAATGGACAACTTCAAGAATGAGATTTTTCCGAGGCCAGTGTTGAAGTTGCTAAGTGTCTCAACTTCATTGGAAGGTATGTCTCACATGGCCTCAAAAGCAGGCTCTTCAACGGCAGTAAAAGTAAAATAGCGAGACGCAACATACTTCAAGTTTATTGCGCCTCGAAAGTTGGATGCTTACAAGCCCGCCATTCTTCCAGGCACTTTCCCGGGAGGATCACGCAGTCGAATTTCTTTAAACACCAACATTGCGTTGTTGGCTATTTTTGCAGAAAACGGAGATTCGTACAGAAAAAATCGGAAGGTATACAGATACCCCCCTACGCAGCCTCCATCACCACCAAACTTTATTTAATCACCCCCCTATTAACACTACCTTAAATTAATTAATTACTAGTTAGAATTAATTAATTTAACTTTAATTTCTATTTTAAGTCGCTTAAATCTACGTTTTCTTAATATTATAGCGATAATAAAAATATTAAATTACTTTAATTTAAAGCGCAATAATAAGCTAATTATAAATAAAATATAAATAATATTATAATAAACTATTAACAGCTAACACTTTAAATTTAAACAATTAAATACTTTAATATAAAGTTTTCTTTTAATTTTTATTTCTTTAAAACTTATTTTATAAATAATATAACGCTTTAAAACTTTATTTCAATTAATTAAAAGCCTTTATTTACCTTTATATAAACGAATTTATAGTGTTTTAATACTTATTAATATAATTTAGCATTTATTTAAGCGGCTAGCTTATAAGTAAACTTAACCCTTATTTCTCCTTAACGTGCTTAAGGTTAAGGGTTACCGTGTGCCTAGGGTTAAAGGTTGCTATATTAGAGAACTAAGCGCTAAGTAAGTAGGTAAGCAACTTTATTAACTTATTTACTATAGCTAAAAGGGGTTATGTGGCGACTAGCTAGCGTGTAGCTAATGTGTAGCTAGTAATAAATTAATAAGTATATTTAATAAAGCTAGCTATCTTTTTAACTATACTTAAAAAGCTTTATATAAGTATATTAAGGCGGCTAGAGGCGATAATTATAGCTTATAAAGGCTAGATTAAAATATAACGCTATATCCGATTAATAGCTAATATAAGCTATTATTTATTATAGACCGCTATACTATAAGTGTTAACCTATATAGATTATTAAGCGCCGGAAGCCTACGCTATTTATTAAAATTTATATTAAAGACCCTTTATTAACCACTTAAAAGTTATTATTTAACCTTTTTTTAAGGGCGACGCTATAAGTATAGCGATAATATAATATAATTATAGCGAAAAGAATATTTAGGTATAATAGTTATAAAGTTAATATATTAATAAATATATTAAATTAAATAGTGGGCGTTATTTTTATACTTAAAGCTATATATATCTATATACCCTTTAATTTTTTCTATATAAATCTTTATTTTCTTTTTATAAGCTTTATAATATAATCTCTCTCTAGAAACTTTCCCTTAAAAGTTTTCGGGCGTAATATACCTACCTATATATTAACTAGTTATTAATTCTTAAAGAGGCGGAGAAAGCTAGGGTTGTGGGCGATATAAAGTTAGTGGGAATTTAAAAATAGTCGCTTAAAGATCGTTAAAGGAGCTTAAGATAGATAAGTAAAGATGCCCTTTAAGTAGCTTCAGACTAATATAGAGCTATAAATTATTAGGGGATAACCCTAACCCCTGCGCTCTAGCGGATATAGATAGCTGCTTATAAGCTTCCCTATAATTAATTAATTAGTTTATTAGAATATATACTATATATATTTTAAAATACCTTTAATTAAATTAGCTATTTTACTTAAAATAAATTACTTTTAATTAAAATTAAAGCTTATATATTTATTATATAATAACTATAATTAATTTTTATATTTTTTAATATTTCTTATATTAAAATAACCTATAATAACCTCCCTTATTTATAATTAATATATTACCCGCTTTTATTTATTAATAAACCCTTCCTTTAAAGCTAATTAATTAAAGGCTTTATATTTCTTTAATAAATTTATTAAATAACTATTAAATTAAGTATTTAAACTTATAAATATTTAGGTTTTCTTAGCTTAATAGCCTTAATATTTAATGGGAATATCTTTTAAAATAATGAAGGAATGAATTGGAAGAGACTAGATCTATAGAAAATGGGTGTGCAGGGCCTCTTTTAAAGCATTGGCACGTTACCCCGCCCGTCGAAACGGGCCCTCGGGGCCCTTTAAAGCTCCCGGGGCTTCCGGGCCATTTTGGGTCCTAACAGATGCCATACGCAAAAAGAAGGCACTGTCTGCAATGCAGCGGTATATTTCTTCCTTCCTATTCTAAGGTCCCAAGTTTACTTCCAGGTGTGGCTATTCTTTTCTTTTTTTTTTTTTATTCCTCGCTGCAATTGCCATCGCTTTCCTCCCTATAGCTGATATCCCCTGTATCGCTCAGATCTGCCCCACTTATTTCCTAATCCCTAGATTCTGATTGGCTTCGGGCAATACTGCCCTCGTAGCCCTTGCTACCCTCGTAGCCCTCTATAGGCCAGTTGGAGGGGAGGTTTTCGGAGCTAGCGGAGGGGTTGCTTTCGCTTTCGGGGCTAGCGGCGGGGTTGCTTTCGCTTTCGGGCAAATCAGAGCGGTCGGACTAATAGTCGTCAGATTCTAAGGGTAAGTTCGAATAGAGCAGGGCCGAAGGGGCACGCCCAAGAGTGTCTCCTTCAGACTATACTAAAGCAGTGCTGGAAGGGAGACCGCTAAGGACTTTTTAAGGTTTAGCCCTTAATTAGAGCTAAGGGGAAACTATTATTAGAATTCGGGCGATAGGGCGAAATTGCAGTACTTCGGCAGTAGTAACTGTCCAAGCCTTAATTGGCTATAGGGAATAAGGTTTACAAATAAAAGAAAAAATATATGCTATAAGCTTAGTACGGCTTTTAAAAAAACGATTGTAATTCCAGCATTTTATCTCTTTTCGATTAGAGGTACTTTGTAAGGAGGAAGACGGGGCGCTAGAAGCCCTATTGGCAAAGGGTGCCGAACCTCGGTTTTGGCGCTTATTTTATAGATGCTTTAGTGCGCTCAGTTTTAAAGAATGTCTCGCTATTTAGCTATAGTGCGCTTAGTTTTAAAGAGCGGCTTACCGATTAGGGCTATCTGGTGCTAAATTATAGCTACCATTTAATGGGAATATCTTTTAGAATAATAAAGGAATAAATTGGAAGAGATTAGATCTATAGAAAATGGGTATGCAGGGCCTCTTTTAAAGCATTGGCACGTTACCCCGCCTATCGAAACGGGCCCTTGGGGCCCTTTAAAGCTCCCGGGGCTTCCGGGCCATTTTGGGTCCTAATAATATCTTTTAATTATTAAATTATTTTAATTAAACCTTTAATTTATAGTAATCCTTTATATAAATAACTTATCTATTTATAAAACCTCTTTTTATATATAACCTAAAATAGTTTTTATAAATAATTTTAAGAAAACTAGTTAATTAAAAAACTAATATAATTAGTTTATTAAAGCTATAATAAAGCTTATTAATCCTATTAATATATTAAAGGCTTAAGCTATTAATATATTAAAGCTTCCGGTAAAGGCTTAAAGCTAGCCTATACCGATTTTAAATCTACCCTATACTTTAATAGCGCTATTAATATTATAAGCTAAACCTTTTAAAATATCCTTTTATATTAAATAAATAATAGTATAATAAAATAGATACTTTTTTCTATTAAATAAGGCTAATAAAATATTAAGAAAGGTATTATTAAAGCTTAAATATAAGTTAATATTTTTAAATTTTAAAAACTTACCCTTTTAAAACCCTTTTTTATATCTTTCTTTTTCGTTTCCGGATTAATAATCTTTTTTAAACCTTTTTAAAATTTATTAACCTACTTTACCTTATTTATAATACCCTTTATTTATTATAAAATAATTAATACCTTAAATACTATATTCCTTTACCTTACTTAAAAACCCTTAATATTAAACTTTAATTCTCTTTTCTTTAACTAACTTATATAACTTATTTATAAGAAATCCCTCTCCTTAATGTATTATAAATACTACCGACTTTTATAAATAGCTTTATATAAAAAAGTTATTAAATATAGCTTAAAACTTATTTAAAATAAATAATATAATACCTTTTTTCCGGAATTTTACTTTTATTATTAAAAAACTTTTAATAAATCCTACTTCTTAAGCCTTATAAAATAATTAAAAATCTTTTTACTTTTAAGCTAATTATTTATTTAATATAATAGTAATTTATATTATTAAGCAGGCTATAGTATTAGGGTTTTTTATATAACTTTAATCTGCTATATTTTAAAACCTTAATTAATAAATTTAAGATTTATTATCTTAATTTCCTAATTTTAAATAATTTAATTAAATAACTTAAGCTTAGCTTACTTTTAATAGCTTAATAAATATTACCTTTAATCTTATTATATTTATTAATATAATTAAATATTTTATAATAAATATAATTAACTATTCTTTATAATATATTTAAAATATTTTTATATTATAAAATACTTTATAATGTATAATAAAGCGCCTAGGGCCCTAGGCGCCGGGCTTCTATAGCTATATTTAGCTATATTTTACTATATAAGATACCCGCTATACTTAAAAAAAGCCGCTTTATACCTATTTTCTATAAATCTAATCTTTTTAAATTTATCCCCTCTACTCTTAAAATATTTTCTATTAAATAGTAGCTATAATTATACACCCCTATTATATAATCGCCTATATAAACCGGGCTACTACCTAAGGAAAGTTACCGTCGCTATATAACTATAGTTATTATAAATTAAGCTATAACTATAGTTATTAGCTATCGGGTTATAACTATAGTTATTAACTATCTTATTATACCTTACTTTTACTATCGGATTAATTCTGCTAGGATATCGTTGCTATTACTATAGCTATTAGCTATAAAATAAGCTTTATAGCTAAGGGTATTTAGCGCCCCCCTATAGTCCTTACCGTTAGCTACTGCTAGCTACCTATTAGCTGCCGCTAGCTATTGCTAATCCCTACCGCCAGCTACCGCTAGCTGCCTACTACCTACCGCTAGCTATAATATACCGCCTGCTAGCTTACCGCCTGCTAAGCCTACTGCCTGCTAGCCCGCTATTATTAGCCGCCCGCTAGCTACCGCTAGCTATTAGCCAGCTACTAAACCATAAATTTCGTAGGGCTACCTACGGCTCCCTTTATAGGGCCACCTACGGCTAAAATTAGGGACAAGAAAAGGGTAGAAATAATAGAAATAAAAAAGAATAATAGCACCTAGAATTAAATCTAGGGCCTTAAAATAAAAAGAAAGAAATATACCGCTACGCTATATATACTGCGGATAGTGCTTTTTTCTTTTATATAGGCAGTAATTAATATATAATAAAGCGCCTAAGGCCCTAGACGCCGGGCTTCCGTAGCTATATTTAGCTATATTTTACCGTATAGGGTATCCGCTATACTTAAAAGAAGCCGCTTCGCACCTATTTTCTATAGATCTAGTCTCTTCGAATTTATCCCCTCTACTCTTAAAATGTTTTCCATCACCTTAATACCTTAAAATATTTATATATTTTAAAATATATATATATAAGCTTATTAATTTTATTACCCTATTATTTCGGCTTTTTATAAATATTTATAATAATAGAAATTATTAAATCTATTTTAATAAAATAATAAATTTAGGTTTAATAATAGCTTTAATAATTATTTTAATTCTTTCTATTAAACCTTAAGTAGATTTATACTAACGCTATAAAGATTTCCACTACCTTATTCTAATTTAACTTACTTTTTTATAAAATAATAAAGGTCTTCTAATACCCTTATATTTTAATACCGAGCTTTAATCTAATAATTTTAATAAAATCTCTTTATTTATAATAATTAAAATTAAATATTTATAATAGCCTAAAACCTAACTTTATATTTAAAATTAAAGATATTTAAATTTAATAATAAAATAATAAATAATTATATTAGCTATATTAATTATTTTATAATATTATATAGTAAAGCCTTTATATTATAAAACCTCTTTATAAAAATTATTATAAATTAAAATTTAAATAAAGCTAAATAATTTATATTCTTAACTTAATATAAATAAATAAACCTAAATATTACCCTTATACCTTAAGAAATTAAGCTTCGGAAATAATTTTATATTAATTATAAAAACTTTATAATTAAGGCTAATAATATAGCTTATTATTTTAAAAATAAAAATAAGCTTTCTTTTTATAAATATATCGATAATAAGATTTATAAGTATAATAAAGCTAAAGATTTTAATAAAGATATTTAGGTTTACTATATTTATAAAAAGCTTAACTTTAAGCTTTAAATAGCTATTAAGCTATATTAAACCTATAATACTTTTAAAAAATTTAAATATTTAATCTTTAAAACTAAATATATTATTTATTAAAAATAAAAGCTTAATAAAAAATATAAGGATATATAAACCTATTAAATTAAAAAATTATAAAAATAGGTTAAATCTTTTATAATAATATTAAAAATAATATTCGGAAATTAAATCGATAAATTTAATTATTTTAATTAATATTTATAATATAAAAATAGAAATCAATCTTTTTATACCCTATATATACCCTATAATTATAATTGTAATTATACTTAATATTATAATTAAAATTATAACGGTATTAATTAAAATCTATTTAAAAATATTACTAATAATTCTTTAGCTATTAAGAATAAAAATATCTCTATTAATAAATTAGTTAATAAGCTTATATATAATAAGTTTAATAAATAAAACCGCTTTTTATATAATTATCTATATTATAATTAAATATAATATAATAATAATATTAATAAACTTAATATTAAAGCTTATATTATTATAATTAATAATTTAGCTAATAAATTTACCTTTAAAATATTAAAAGATATTTAAAGCTTTTATTATTAAAAATTTAATTATAATCTTATTAATTTCTCCGGAATAAATTTTAAATTAAAAATAATTAAATAGAAAAATTAATATAGCAGAAGATTTAAAAGATATTTTCGCTATTAATATAATCCCCTATTTTAAATATAGATATTATTAATAATAATATATTAATTATAAAACTTATTTTTTACCTTAATATTTTAGCTTATAATATTAAGCCTATTATATTATTAAAGTAAGTTAATTTTAATTTACCCTTTTAATAAAATATTTTTAAATTAAAGCTATTTATTATACTTAAAAAGTTAAAGATACCGCTTAAATAAAATAACTTAACTATCTTTTTAACTTATAATAATATTATAAAATATTTTATAAATACTATTTTTTCTTAACCTATAAAATATAACCTATTATTATTTAATTTACTATTTAAATTAAATTATTTATATATAATATTATATACTCTAGCTAATAATTATTTATTAGCTATTTTAAATATTGCCTTTAATATTACTTTTATTTTAGATTTATTAATTCCTTATTATTATTTTTATTTTAAATATTAAAAGTTAAATAAACCTATCCTATTAACTAATATAAATATAAAGCCTATAATTACTTATAAAATCTAACTTTTAATTAATCTTTTAAATAAAAATAAACTTTCTTAAACTGCTTATAAAAACGTATATATAATAGATAACCTTTTATATAGCCTTTTATTTAAATTATCTTTTCTTAAATATTATTAATTTAATATTTCCTAAAGATCTTTTAATTAAAATAATATAATTACTATTATTAATACTAGGTATAAAGTTATAATAACTTATATTTAAAACCTATTTATTTTTTATTAAATAGCTATATTAAAAGCCTTATAAAACTATATTATTCTCTTTAGTAAAGGCTTTAATATTAAGGTTTATTATTAAAAGCTTTCTATTTATATTAATAGTTATCTTATTTAGCTAAAGGTATTTATTAACCTTAAAAAATTTATCTTTACTTCCTTAATTAATAGTATTATTAATAGATAATTTTATATTATTTCTTTTTTAAATTTTAATAAAATTCTTATTATTATTTATAAAGGTTAGCTTTTAAGCTATCTTAAATTTATTTTAATAGCTTTTAACCTTAAAACCTTTTTTATTTAAAAAAATAAAACTTTTATTATAATACTGTTATCTACCTTACTTAATAAAGTCCCGCTTAAAAAAGAAAAAAAATATATTTTAAATAGCTACCCCTTTAATATATTAATCTTAAATCTAAAATTTAATATTATTACTATTAATATTTATTTTAGCTAAAGCTTAAAATAAATAAATAATTTTTATAATCTTATTTAATAATACTTTTAATTATTTAATCCCTAACTTAATTAATTTAATAACGGTATTATAATATAAATTCCTTTTAAATTAAATATATATATTAATAATTTAATTTAAAAACTATATAATATATTATAATAAAATTAACTTACCTTTAATTTTATTATAAACCTTTTTAAAAAAATAAAAATTATTAAACTTAT
>JALPVH010000296.1:0-70955 GCA_023242295.1 Diaporthe ilicicola | reverse complement strand
TTTAATATATTAAATATTTAAATAAGTAAAGTAATATAAGATTAATATAAAAAATAAAAATATAATTTATATTAAAAAAAAGCTTACTTATTTAAACTTTAAATATTTAAATTAATATTATACCCTTATTACTATTATAAATTAATTAAATTAATTAAAAATAAATAATTAAAATTAGTTAATACCTATTAATATTAATTTTAATTAATTTTTTTATTTTATATAGGTGCTAAAGTTATTAAAAGTTAATAAAAGTTATAAAAATCCGTTATTTATTAATATCTGCTATTTATTAATTAACTACGTTATAGGTTTTATTAATATTAGATTAGTATTTGCTAAGATATAAAGTATTTAATCCTTTATTTTATATAAGTGCGGGGTAGTTTAGCTGTCCCAGATTGTGGGGTATCCCGAATTGTGGGGTCCTATGGACCATGGTAGAAGGCAGCAGCCTGTCCAACACTCAGCCCAGGGAGGCCTTAAAGTGCCAGGGCACGTCTTCTATCTCCGGTGCTGAGATTTCCTTGCGGATCTTTCTCAAGAAGAAATACGAGGTTCTCTCTAAGACCTTATACAGCATGTAGTCGTCATGGCTCGCTTTGATAGTCTTGCATACGTGGAGTATAGCTCGAACTGCAAAGGACTGAAACCGATGTGAGGAAGATTCCAGTCCCATAGGAATTTCCTCAATGCTACCAGTTAACGTTCATTTGTATCAAAAAGATCTATATCATATAGTTACACAAAAACGTTTCAGTATCCGCAATCTCTAATAACGAGTTTAATCCCAAGGAATTGAATTAAGTTTCCTGATTGAACCTATATGTTACTACAATACAATTCCTGATGACGATGCAAGTAAATTTATGCACCTTGCTGCTTGCTGCTGTGTGTGTCGAGTTCATGAACTTGCCGGATGGTGGGGGGAGGGGGGTGTTATCGCCAGCCCAGGTCGGACAAAGACGTCACTGACGCACGTAAGACGAATCAATTGCTCCTCCTCCTCCTCCTCCTCCTCCCCAGTGGCGACAATGTAAACAAATATAAGCACGGATTCCTTCCCAGTCTGCCTCTTGAGAAGTCGTCTCTGTGCACTTTACGATACCCGTGCATCCATGGGATCGTGAACGGAACATGAAGATGCGCACATCAGCTCAACTGGCACTCAGCGCGCTGTGCGCGGCGGCGGCGGCAGCGGCGAGTGAGTCTCAGAAGCCCCTCTCGGATGAGCACAAGTCCATAGGAGGCAGCCCGTTCACCAAAGAATATGGGAAATATGTCGAAGGCCTGCTGGAGGAATGGCATGTGCCCGGTGTAGCCATAGGGGTGGTTGAGGGGGACGACACCTGGACTCAGGTAAGGTTCACATTTGCTGGCCGTTTTTCCTGATGTACAATGGGCTGTCTTTACAAGGCTGTGGATGTGACCAGTGTCAAGAGACACGACCAAGAGACACCAGGGCCATTCTGGCTCTGTGAACACACGGATTGGGCGTGCCACCACGGGCTCGCAGTAGGCGCCTGCTGACAAGCCCCCAGGGCTACGGCATCGCGACCTACCCCTCAACACCAGTGACGTCCTCGACGCTCTTCTACTGCGCCAGCACGACCAAGGCCTTCACGGCCGCGGCGCTGAGCATCATGATCGACTCGGGCAACTACACGGTCCCCGCGGCGCTCGGGCAGAAGAAGCTGCTGGCCTGGGACACCCCCGTGCACGACATCATCCCCGAGGACTTTGTGCTGGCCGACGAGTGGGCCACGGCGCACATCACGCTCGAGGACGCCCTGAGCCACCGCACGGGGATGCCGCGGCACGACAAGGCGTCGACGCACCGCGTCCCCAACACCGACGGCGGCAGCGGGAGCGGGAACGAAACGATGCGCGCCGCCACGGTCCGCGACGGCGTGCGCTTCCTGCGCTACCTCCCGCTCAACGAAGCCCCGCGCACAAAGTGGCAGTACTGCAACCAGATGTACGTGGCGGCGACGCACGCGATCCAGACGCTGACGGGGGGCCGGTGGCTCGGCGACGTGCTGCGCGAGTGGATCTGGGAGCCGCTGGGGATGCGCGGGACGTACTTCTCGCTGCCGGACGCGCTGGCGGCGCCGGGGCAGCACCTCGCCGGCGGGTACGCGTGGGACCGGCACGAGGAGAAATACGTCAGCGTGCCGTTCATGGCCCTGGACGAGATCGGCGGCGCGGGGAGCGTCATCTCGAGCGTGGACGACTACACCAGGTGGGTGAGGAGCCTGCTGCGCGGGGACGGCCCCGTGCCTGCCAGCGGCCACGAGGCCGTCAAGACGCCGCGCATGATCGTGAACCCTCTTGCCGCGCTGCCGTCCGTGGACAACCCGTACGACGGGCCCATGCTGTACGCGCTGGGCTGGGAGGTCATGAGCTACAGGGGCCACAGCTTCTGGACGCACGCCGGCGGCATGCACGCCTACGGGGCCGAGGTCTTCTTCTTCCCGGACGTTGACTTTGGCGTGGTCACGCTGGCCAACACGGCCGGGTCCTCCAATGCCGTGGGCAAGCTTCTGGTCTGGGACTTGGTCGACGAGAAACTGGGTGTTCCCAAGGCCGAAAGATACAACTGGACTGCGTCGTAGGTGCCCCAGAAGATTGCAAATGTGGGTGCGACACTCATGACTGACATTTACTGATTTGCCGGCTCAGTTTGGCCGGAAGGGACGAGCAGATGGATGCGAAGCTCGAGAACGCCATCGACACGTATTACCCAGACAGACCCAAGCACAGCATCCCGCCCTCCCTGCCTATCGAGGACTACACAGGGACATACTATCACCCCGGCTACCTGAACTTTACAATTGAGCTGGCGAGCCCTGGCAAGACAATTCGGGCCAAGGCAGCCCTGGCAGCCACACGGACGGATGCAACCTGGCCCACCTCGAACGAATTCGAGCACGTGTCGGGCGAGTATTGGATGATATTCATGTATTCACTAGACTTGCCGAAAGGCCCTGTTAAGGCGTACGCGCCGGCCGAATTCCGCGTTGGGCCGGACGGGAAGGCCGACGCACTGGGGATTACGTGGCTATCTGTAGAAGGCCCATGGGAGGACACCCTTGAGGGCCTCGTATGGTTCGAAAGGATCGAGTAGGGAGGGTGCGCTGATGGAGGGAGAGCATCTATTATCACTGTTCGTTCTGAGTTAGCACCTTGAGTAACACGCTGGAGCTATCAGGAGACGAGAAAAGATTCTTTTGTGTGCAAAAATTCAGACTGTTGAGCTTGATATTGGATCAACATGGGTTTGACTTTCAGTTGGCCGTTCTTAATGGAAGTTTTTTTCATCATTTTGCAAGTGCGAACAAGGAGAAGTAATACGAGCGGGCTTACCTTGACAGAGACTGGACTGTGCGATTTGTGGTCTGGCTGACTCTCGAGATTAGGTCCTGGTGAAATCTTCGAGGTCGCCTTTGTGGAAAGGAAAACGAAAAAGCCGAGTCCAAAAAATTCAGAGAGTCGAGGTAGATATTTTGCAGGTAGGGCGGGGACCCCAGCTACTTACCTAAGCGTTTTGGGACAGAAGTTCAAGCCCCAACCCTGGCAACTACACCTATCCGTGTTTCCGGGGGGGGGGGCGCTTTCATGGGTATTCTCGTTTTCCAACAACATCTGATCGGCGAAGTAATTATGGTCTGAGCTGTGATTATGACTATATGAAGAGCCAGGAGAGCAGATCCTTCATCAAGCGAACAAATCGAGAAAATGGGAAGCCCTCAAATACAAAGAAGGTAGTCTGTTTTTGAAATTTGAAGTCAATGTATCCGCGCAGTGCTTGGGACTGGTAGTCTGTACCGGACGTCTCGAAAATTGCACGCCTACCGATCAGAGTGCCCAAGCTTTCGCTCAGAACAATTCATCCAGTCCACATCCCGAACTCTGCCCAGATGGAAACGGCAAGCAACAGCACAGGGAGACGCAGGCAAAGTTTGAGTCAGTCAATCGGTCAGCCATTCACTCACAGTCAGACCATGCCATATATTCAATCACCCACAGTACCACCACATCTATCAGAACCCACATGAGACGGGACTAATCCTGTACGCCTTTCCCCCCAAGTGCCCTATCCATTCCTTTTCGCAACGGCCTGGTTCAGGCCCAACCCACAATCCGGGCTCGCAGGGTTCCCGTTTCCCCCCCGCAAAAAGTTCTCAAGTATGTGAACACGGCTGGCCGCACATCTGATCGAAAGGGCACGCAACCATAATCGTCTCCCCTTGCACTGTTATAGGAACAACCAGAAACCCGATTCTGCACTGTTATCTTCATAGGAGGAGTGCCCGGCCCTTCCTTATTCCCTGTAACAGCCGTTGTAGTCCCAGTTTCCACTGTCATGTCCCATCCCTCCTCCTCAACATCCCTTCCCCCATTCATGACCGGGTGACGGGATACCGGGGCCTCGAGCCACGTGTCAGGCAAGCACAAGGAGAAGAGGGGAACATGCCCTTGATTCGTATGCATGATTTGTGCGTTGCCCCGAAAAAACGCAATTGGTCTGCGCGGGGACTGGCTGTGGCGTTATTTCTCGCCGTCTTGCTTTGGTATAGCGGGGTATTTACATGCGACAATTTCGTTGCTCTTTAGTCGATAGTCCTCTGCTCGCAGCATGAGAAAGAGAGAAGATTGGTTTGTGGAGATTATGCTCCCTGTTGCAATCGATGTCGAGAAGGGAGGTGGACTGGCTGAGGAATGTTTGAGCTCATCGGCTTGGATGACATATCATGTGTTGAGTTTCAGTTTCTGATGCACACGCTGTAGGATCTCAGATCCATGTGAGGTGGACATGAGTTCCTCGGGACAATTCGATGGGTTCCATGATCACAGTGTATCCCAGGACCTGACCTCAGCTACAAATGTACGATGGCGAGGTGTCGCTGCGACGGTCTATAGCTCCTCTTCCTCCTCGTGTGGGTGGCCGGACGAGGCGATTTGCGCCACAGGAGCTGCTGGCACGGCAGGCGCAGACGTCGAGGCCTTGGGCTGGGTAGCCCCCAGAGCGGGCTGGGACGGCTGCCCCGATCCGTCGTCCAGGGTGCCCGCACGTTGCTTCTTGAGTGGGCTGCCGACAGCGCTGTCGTCCGAAAGGCCTTGCGGGAAGAAGGAGGGCGGTGCTAGGCCAGGGGCGCGTGAGCCATCGCCGCCGAATATCATGTTGGGAGGTGAGGTCGCCGCGCTCAAAGTAGGAGACTTCGGGTCTGGCGAGACGGTGCCCTCTAACTCGGCTGAACGTTGACGCTTAAGCTGTAGATGCTGTCAGCAACGCATGCTCTCAAGGGCAGAACTCATGAATGGGCTTACTTTGATGCGATCAACGCCGTCTGCTAGTTCACCCGTGAACTTGACATCCTCTGGTGCAGTACTCGGCTTGACCTCCTTGTCATTGATGTCCTCCATCTTGCCCAAGATCTCAGGCTCGTCGTCGTCCTCATCGGAATCCTCATCCATGGCGCCCAGGCTGCCATTTGACTTCTTGCGACCCTTTCTCCTCTTGGACGATTCTGCTGTTTGGTCTCTGAAGGCGGAGAAGCCTACCGTGCCGGTGGTCTTGAGAGGGCCGAGATTAGAGAAGTCCAACTGGCCGGACCGTCGCTTCGCTGCTGCGGGAGTAGTCGCTTGTGCCTTGGCCGACGGCAGGACTCCCATTTTTTGGAGTTGGCCTGTTCACGTGGTCAGCTGGTGCTACCGGAATGCTTGGGAATTATTGACTTACGCTCGCCACGGTAGTAGAATGTAAAGGTGGCGTAAGGCTTTTCAGGCCCATCGATGCCAGTAACTGTCTGGGTGCTGATTGTCTTGGGATCCAAAGTCTTCGGTTTTGCAAAACTCGTAGTATGCTCCACATCCGCATCAACACCATTGGAGTTCCCGCCGCCGACCTCGTCGTCGTCGTCATGGGCGCCAAATTGCGGTGAGTATTCGCCTTTCTTAATCTCGCCGGATGCAATCACACGAAACATGGCGACCTTGATCTGACCTGCTGCCTCGGGGAACTCGTCGTCCGAATCAGACAAGGAGTCCTCGTCAAACACAGCCTCGACCGGGCTCCCCTCGTCGTTGCCGTAGCGGAATGTATCTCGCGGCCCATGCGACGAATCGTCCAGCAGAGCGGTGGCGTTGTCTCCTCTCTGCTTCCTGCGCCGACGTTCGAACTTCTGTCGGCGCTTCTCCAACCGTTCTTCAGCGTCGTGGCCTTTAAGATCCAGGCCGTTGAGCCATCGCTCCAAACCAACCTCACGGAACAGGAACTCCCTCTCGGCTAGGCCTCCGCCCTCGGCATCAGGTATCTGGACCCATCTACTATTGACCCAGGTCTCTTCACCGGGTCTGAGGAGCGTAGCTACCTCCTCCTTTGCCCGACCATCAAAGTAGATGTAGGCGGCCACAGTCTCGTTCTCGCTGTTGGTCATGGGGATGTAGGGGTTGACGCCGTTGCCAGCCCGGCTGGAGGCCATGTCCCTGGCGGCAAATTGCGGCGTTGGATCAGGATTGTCGGCGCTTGGGCGGGGGGTCGAGTAGGGGATTGGCAGGCCTGGCGTCAGGAGGGTGATGGAGATGGCGAACTTTGCGGATTCGGTCTTGCCGGAGTCCTCGCTCAAGGTCGGACTGGGCACGGGTATGAAGGTGTTGATCCTCGAGAACTTGGACTGCTTCTGCATGCCGTGCTCGGGGAGCGGGGTTCCATTCGCATGGATGCTCACCGCAATGCCCTTGAAGCAGGGCATTTTGGCGGCGGGGTCGGGCGTTTGCTCGAGGAAAAGTGAGGTCGGAGAGGGACTCGAGAGCGCTGGCCGAAGATTTGTGCCAGTGCTTTGCCGGGCCAGTGGTCGTCGCAGCAAGACGTTGAACAGTTGCGCGGTGGATTTTTTGGTGGTGTAGCCGGGCTCGGCGGCCTGGGGTCGTGTCGTTACTCGAGCAACGAAGTTCGGGTCGACAGTCGAAGGATGCTTGACGTTTCGTTGTGCACCGGCCCACCAACAGGGGGATCGACAACCAGCCAGACAGGCAAGCCAAACAGCTAGACAAATGCTGCAGGCAAGATCTTATCGCCTCAATAAGACCCTCGGACCGTCCAGCTCGTGCGGAAGGACTGGGCGTTAAAATTAGCAGAGGCAGGGCGGTTGAGGGCGGAAGCAGGTCGGTTGGCGCTGCTTAGTTAAAAGCTAGTCCGAGTTGGAGAAAGGCGGGCGTGTGGGCGTGGGCGTGGCCAAGTCAAGTGCTCGAGTTGGCGGTGGTTTTAGTAGAGATTGTGATTGTGATTGATGACTGACTTGTCTGAATCGGATCGGGTTCGTCGTGCCGTGACCAGGAGCACACGGTAGTCTGCTGCGCTTGTCCGACGAAGCTCGACCGGGCCCCATAGGAGGGGAAGCTGGAGCAATAGACACGGGAGAGGGACTCAGCGTAGCACTGGACACGGTGAGGCTGAAGCCAGGGCCATCTGACGACGCAAAGTTGCAGCCGACGAGAGAAAAAAACGACGGATAGGATGAGCTTTCCCGGTCGGCAGCAGCTTGCTGAAGCTGGGATCATCCAGCCCGCACCCGTGAAAAGTCACCGCCCCGCCGCTTTTAGGCGGTGGGGTACCTTCCGACGCGAGGGACCTAGAACCTTGAGGGGACACATTCCAGCCCGTCTGAACAGGGGAGGGGCTGTAGAGGGGCGATGGGTTAGGGTCTGTCGGCACAACCGCGTGGTGCTAATTCTTCGAGGTCAGTTGATTTTCGATTTATTGGGGATTTGGCAGTATTGAGACAAAGTTCACTGGTGATCATCGAGTTCTAGTTGTTGTTCAGTCTCACCTCCCACCGAGATCTCACACAGGAAGTGGCAAACAATCATATAGTCCATATTCCGCGTAGGAGTTCACGTATAATAAATTAAAATGAAACCGGATTTGTTCCACACAGTATCTCAGTCAATAGTGGGTGAGACATGCACCGCATCCTTTACAATTGTTATTGATTAAGCCCGACTTAGTAACGGATGGAAATTTCGAAATTGTACAAGCCGCTATCTGAATTTCAGACCAGTAAGATTTCTCAGGGCAACCAAGCCCTGTTTTGGTTGATACCGGGGGTTTGGAGCGTTCCGAGACCTTGGACTTTGCCGTGACGGTGAAAACGTACAGCACGAGTGGTACACGGAATCCGGGAGAACGACCACATCGAATGCATCAGGTAAATTATTCGAAGGAAAGCATCAGGATAGCACGCCGAATACTGGCCTCCTGCGTAAAGAACAATTCTTCAAGGACTTGTGCCAATCTAATATTCTCGTGCCCGTGGGGTATCAAACACACATTCACACCAAAACCCAACACCCACGATAAACGCCATGCCGCGCCCGTCAAGAAGCTACCGCTCTTCTCGTCAAGAACTGCTGTCGATACACGCGGTCCTCAACTTGGCCGACCACCGTAGTCCACCCAAATTAATCATGGCCTCCAAACCCATCATCGAGTACCTGACATCCTCCTCAGCGAGGTCCTCCTCCTCACGCTCCCGGGGGCGTCCCTCTCGCTGAAGCTGGTCCCGATGCCCGAGTCACGCCCCTGCAGGTCCTCCTCTTGGTGTGCGTCGCCCGCCTCCTCGTCCTCGACGTCAGCCTCGCCGCCGACGTCAGCCTGCGGCTGCTGCGAGAGGTTGACACCGTCCTCGACGCCGTTGGTGTGTCCGGGCTCCGGGTCGTAGCGCAAGGGAGGCTGTTGCGACGAGGTAGGGAATGTCATGGGCACGTCGTCGAGGGTCTTGCCGTGGCCCTGGCCCTCGATCTTTATCCCCGGGTGCTGTTCGCCCTCCTCCTTGATCCGGCCGGGCGGCGACGCACCACGGCCACGACCACCACCGAAGAAGACGCTCCATAGGATCTTTGCGGCCACGGCGGTGGTGGCGAGGGAGAGCAGCTCGAACATCCAGAACAGTGCCGTGAACAGCACGAAGCTGGTGACCCACCACGTGTGCATGAACCAGCGCAGGCCGCCCAGCTGCGCCGTGATGGTCACGAGCACGCCGTAGACCTGCAGGGCCTGGCCCGCCTGCACGTCCAGCACCAGGCCCGTGGGCATCATCGCGCCCGGGCGGAACTCGAGCCGCTCGGCCATCGGCACCACCAGCCTCGTCGACTCGGACGCGGGGACGAACATGTGGTACGCCAGCAGGAGCAGCCGCTTCGCGAGGGACACCAGCGGGTCCGTGTACGGGATGATGGCCGGCCGCGTCGACGTGAAGAGGATGTGCTTCCTGTGGAGCGCGGTCTTCGGTTCTGGGACGCCCTCGGGCATCGGGTTCGAGCCCGCCGCCGCCGACATGATCCTGCTGCCCGGGGGCTGGGTGTCGTCTAGGAGGTACAGCGCGAGCATAAAGTTGCCGCGGCCGAGGTTGCTGGGTGAATTGGGTAGGCTGAGTGTTACGGAGATGTCGTAGTCTTGGTAGCCTTTGAAGTTCGCACCGGACAGGGACGCGACGCCGTAGGGGTTGACCTCGTATCTGTTCGGTGCAATATTCTCAGCTTCAGGCTCTTGAAACTGAAAATCTAGGACGGGGAAGGGGTGACAGCAACATACCCATACTGTAGGTGCACAGGCACGGTCATGATCTGATCCGGCAAATACTCGTGGTAGAATACCAGATACGCCGCACAGGCGAAGCCAAACAGGACAGCCGAGAGAAACGCAAACAGCACCGTCGTCAGCAATGTGCGCTGCGCTGTCTTGGAGGTGGCGGCATTGTAGACGGTGCTGGTTGTGTCGGCCACCGCATTGTACGTGCCCCTCACGTAGTCGACGCCGTCGTTGAAATAGTCCATGGTCCTGCGCGCCGCCAGAACAAGCTCGTGGCGGGCGAGGCGTGACCGGCGGGAGAGCGAGACGTCCGGCTGGAAGAATGCCTCGGGGGGAGGAGACGGGAGGGGGGAGGAAGACCGGAAGGAAGAGCTCGAGTTCAGGGCAGCGTGAGCATCAGCCTGGCTCTGGGCCTGGGCCTGGGTCTCGTAGAGCGGTGTGAAGCTCCTCCTCCAGAGGTTCTGGTTCGCGGGCGTCCAGGGCGTCGAGGGTCCGGCTGGATAAAGAATGAAGTTGGGACGCGGTCGCGAAGGGAGGAAAGTTGGGGAATTCGGCTCGACGTCATTGTGGTGGTCCTGCCAGGGGTCTTCGCTCTCGCCGCGAGGGGCTTCCCCAAGAAGCGCCCAGGGGGTCTCGTCCACAGCATCCTCATCCTCGACCGTTGAGCGCGGAGGCCAGTTCATTCTGAAATTCAGCGAAGATGCCATTGCTCCATTCTGAGGTGCGGAAATCAGAGGAGAGCAGAGCAGAACAAGAGTAAATGCTACAGCAAATTCTGACATATTTATTCATTCAACACGATCAATCGCCCGTGCAAGCATCCCTGGAACGCCTTGAAAGCTGTCCAGGGGCACGATACCCTCAGATCAAGCCACTGTTGTTTGTCTGCAGCAGCTGCAGCAATCTAATGCAAGCCATGAAAGAGGGACACATCACCACCGAGACAAGCACACCTGGGCCAGTAGACCCTTCTTATGAGAGGTTATCATCCCTTTTTTCGTGCCCCGCCTCCCTTTGTCATTCGTCGTACATCCATGCATGTCCTGATTACCTATAGACATTGAAGCATCAAAGCATTCCTTCATCCTCATCAACGTACAACACACGGATGGAACCCCTATCCTGAATCAGTTCAATCAACCCAACCCAATCCAATCCAATCCAATCCAGGCCAAGAAGCAGAGTCACGGGCCTTTCCCCTTCCTCGTCTCTCAAGCTTGAATGATGCCTTGCGCCTGCAGAAACAGTAGAGAATAAAAGAGGAAAATGAGAAAATTATGTGCGTCAATTGAGAAAGACATCCAACTCCTCCTGATGCCGGGGTTTCGCGCTGTTTTGAGGGCGTCAGACGGCCCTTTTCGATCCTTGTATCTCCTAAATCGTTTGCAGGTAGTTGCTCGGGACCAGCCCGCTCTGACCATTGGCGCCGTGCACTTCGGCCTCCCACCATCCATCGTCTTGGTGGCGGAGAACAGCAAGTATGTCTCCCTTGTTGAAGCCAAGCTCCTCGGGAATGGCTGCTTGGTACACGTACATGGCGCGTGCTGGAAAAGCCATGGTTAGTCACGTGAAAATAGATATATAGTGGTTCAACATCTGATATGCTTACCAAAATGCAAAATCAGTCTCCCGTCCTGAGTATACTGCCTTCCTCCATCAGCGACGCTCTTGCTGCGCTGCCTAGACGCAGGCGCCATCGCCCCCGGGGGCTCGTAAAGACCCATGGCGCGGTTCCCTTGGCTTGTTCCCGGTCGTCCACCACGTCCCCTGGTCGACCCTGCGTACGAGTCTTCTGTAGGCGCTGGTGACATCCCCCTAGGCATGTCGCCACCCGGATACCCGCTGTAGTTGCTACCAGCTCTGCTGGCAGGCCTTCCATAGTCAGCTGCTCCACGGAACGGCAGCGGCGAAGCTGCGCGCGGCATGTCGTTGGGCGTGTTCTGGCGGTAGTAGCCTTGGGCCGAGTGTCTGGCGTCCATTTGTGCAGATCCTTGACGCGAGTTCGTGCTGCCTCGCTGGCTTCCCGCGTACGGGTTGGGCGATGCCGATCGGTTGTTCGAGCCCGGCAGAGGAGAAGCGCTTCGAGGCGGGGCAGGAGACGCGGCTCGTGGCATGTCATTGCCGCGGGTCGGTGGCCGGGATGGTGATCTGTAGCCGCCTGAGCCAGGCCTCTCCCCTGAGAAAAGACTACGCGTCTGTTGCGTATATTTCTGCGTTGCCTGCTTCATGGCCTTGGACGTGCAGGCTGGGGCTGGAACACCCAGTCTGTGCACCGGCTGGTCATAGGACGGCGGCGGTGTCCCTCTCATTCCGGACGCGACGGCACTGTTACCAGTGAGTGGTGGCACTGATCGAGAAAACGGCTGTGATCCCGGGGCAGGAGTGGCAATGCCGTGGTAGTGGTCTGCAGACATGCGAACGGATGACTGCTTGCCCAATGTCACACCCTTGAGCTCTGCCAGTGCTTGCGCTATCGGGTCATCCTCCTGCGCCTCCGGCTCTGGCGCAGGCTTTTGCCTGCCAGGCAGCTTCACGGGCAACACGTTCTCCCCGATGTTGATGGCTACATCAGCATTGGCGTCTATCGGATCGGGGCTGGCGACTGATCTGTCCGGTAAGAGGTTCTGAGGAATGTCGCGATCAGAGCTCGAATTGCCGTTACTAACGTGCCAAGTGTTCCTGTTGTTTCTTGGAACCTCTCTTGCATCTCTGGTGCTCTTCCGTCTGCTGAAGGGGCTGTGGTTCTGGAAGAATCCACTTCTCTTCTTCATCACCTTCCGGTCTCCTCCCGAGGCTGGAGATGCAGGAGGAATGGCAGCGTCTTGCTTGACAGGAGACGTCTTGCCGCTCATTGGGTCTCGACTCGAGTAGGAAGTTGGGGCAGAGTAGTCACTATGTTCATCTCTGCTCGATGGCCGCTCAGAGCCTGATGTTCCGCTAAGCTGCGAGCCTAGATCCGAGCCATTGGGATTGCCAGTACGGCAGAGCATAGTCATACCGTCCATTGGGTATGGGTCATGAGGTACGGGGGCAAATTCATTAGGATCGAACTGTGCTTCGTCAGGTTTATGTGACCCATAGCCATCATAAGACATGTTCCGCTTTCGTGCCAAGTGTGTACTGACCTCTGGGGGCATGGGCCTCTGCAAGTCCCGAGGCACGTCTCTGCTACTTCGAGGCTCATTGCTTTGTGAAAGCCTCTGTGGTGTTATTGTTCGATCTCTGCTGCCAGGTGCAGCGAAGTCATGGCCCAGCTCTTTTGCCAAGGCGTTGGTTGGGTCATGGTGGGATTCGTAGGTCGAAGGTTGCGGCGACGATGAGCGGAATGCCGGATTGATATTCCGAGGGAACTGGGCCACCGAATATGCTTCGTCCTCGGACTCCTCCGTTGGGGTTTCGACGTCCCCGCGGCAGAAGTTGATGTATTTTGGTGGGTCTGGGATTTCTTGCCCAGTTCCCTTCTCCCTGATGAAAGTGATGATGTCCTTCTCGACTTCCATCTTCTCCAAAGACTGCCGCACCTTCTCACATGACGCGTCGTCACTAACACAGACGGTCGATGCAATGTTGGCGAAGGTCCAGAGACTGCTCTTGGTAAAGTCGAGGCGTTCCTCTTCGAGGTCCTGGAACTTATCGGCAGCTGCCTTCCACTCTCTGTTCCACCGGGCAGTGGTCTCCTCCAATGCTTTGACGGCAGCCTCATACTCGGCATTCGACGTTGCCAAGCTGATCTGTGTCTTCTCGAGCTTGGCCTTGTTCTTCCGCTCTTCTTGGCCCATGACCATATGACCTTGGGCGAGGTACCCCTTGATCTTGAGGCACTCTTGCTCGTACCGGTCTCTTGTCTGGTAGGTGTCAGCGTTAACTATGATGTAGTGGCGGTATGGGGTCAGCATCAGAAGTCAATTACGAACCTTGTTTACAAGCGCAGTCTGTTGTTGCTTCACCTTTAGCAGTTTTTCGATTGTGTTTTGGACAATCTTCCGGCGCTCCTTCATACCACCCGCAAAGGCAGCCAGCGGCTCCTCCAGCTCTGACCTCATCTGGGCTGCATTGTTCTGGTGTTGCTTTGCCATGCATTCGACCTCGCCTCGGACAGTATCCAGGGAGGTCTTTAGACTGCCCATCTCCTGGGAGCCTAGCGACTTGCGGCAGAGGGACAGCAGCTTGCGGGAGTATTCATCCTCGATGGAGGCACGGGTGGCATAGAATGATCGCAGTTCGTCGCATGTCTGCTTGGCGGCATGCATGCGCTCGAGCATGGGTGGGACTCCGGCATCTTCCTTCCCCCAGAAGTTGTTGGCGACTGCACGAGTGCGATCGACGTTAGCCTCAATCGTGAAAGTGGACATGTGGGAGGGCTGGGAGAGGGTAGAGGGTCTCCATACATGAGAGGGTGACCGTGGGTCCCTCAGAGGCTGGTGACGGCATGATGCCTCTCTGTTTTCCAAGGTCCTCTCTCACTGTGGTTCCGCTGCCGCGTGGTCTGGTAAACGTATCCGTCGGTTCGTCCGTCTCCCTGTCTGTTGGTGGTCGAGACGAGATGTGCCTGGTATTAGTGTTTGTGCCAGGCCACTTTTATGCTTGGTGATGATGCGGTCAAAGCCCGGCAAGGTCCAGTCTCGTCAAGCACGGCAGAGAAAGAAAACGATGCCTTGGTCGAAATTGGACATCAAGTAACGTCTGGAAGAATAAGAGCGAGTGCCAGGTAGCAAGCAGCAGCAGCAGAGCATTTGCTGCACCCGTCCAGCCGACCAGGGTAAGGTGCCAAGCCGAAAGGAAGTATTGGGAGGCTGGGGAGCTCCTTCACTGTTTACTGCGACCCAATTTGGCGGGGCAACGCCCCCTCCCTCCTGCCACTCATTGGGCAGCCAGCCTGTACGGTTCGTCCCGCTGGCCTCTAGCGCCGGTCAGCCGCGCTAAAAAGAACTGCAGGATCCGGATCCAGCCATCGGCCCATCGCCCATCGTGATCACCAAAACCGGATTTGCCAAAAGCCGGGCTGGGCTCGTCATTGTCTTTGATACACAATAAGGTATGTTACAGCTGCAGTATATATATATATATTTGAATCAATCTGTGGATGCATCCACAGTCAGCGTCTCCGTTACCCACAGGGCTGATTTCGTACTGTACATACGTTCACCGTGGCTCAACAGTTGCCAACTCACATATGCAGTGTCTTCTCGCTTTAGGTGAATCCACTGGGGTCTATTGCCAACCAACAGCCGACTTCTCTTTGTGAGAGAGGTTTCA
The DNA here is from genome assembly GCA_023242295.1 of Diaporthe ilicicola. Classification (NCBI taxonomy): domain Eukaryota; kingdom Fungi; phylum Ascomycota; class Sordariomycetes; order Diaporthales; family Diaporthaceae; genus Diaporthe; species Diaporthe ilicicola. Next base: position 56,107 of record JALPVH010000296.1, on the reverse strand, counting down.
GAGGTCAATCGCCACTTCAACAAGTCTGCTTCAGGATGTCGTCCAGCCACAGCCACAGCCGCAATACGACCCAACGTGCGCATCCTATTGTCTTTCAATATGTATTAACTAGTGGTCCCTTTGTCATTTAACTTGGTTTCTGGCTCTTGGACAAGGAACGCTGTTGTTTCACGCGTTTCTGGGTTTGGCGCGATGGAGTTTACATTTTCGTAGACGACAAGGATCCAACAACGACACTCATTGACCACTTGTAATGCCCGTGATGCAGTCCGAGTTCTCGTTTTCATAGTTGGCCGCTCCCGGAGGAGTAGCTACCTCCTAATGCAACATATCTTGCGATAGATTCGACAGAGCCTCTTCTCTCTTCTTCAGCGCTCGTTCTGACCTGATTTGCTCCTGTGTTTCAAGGTCCCATGTTTTTGCTTGGTGTTTCCGGCTTCGTTGAAGTCTCTTCAGCCTTTTCTTCTCCGCTTTGGTTGGAGGCAGCTCCTTCTTTGGTATCTCAGTGTGTCCAATTTCCTCCAACTTCTTCAACCTTTGTTGGTATTTTGGCACCGATTCCACCGTTACACTCCTTGACACTAGTAAAAGTAGGCAACGTAAAGTAAAGTGTGCATCGTTACCGGCTGAATGAAGATTGTCATATACACAATGAAGTTCTTGAAGAACAGTACGAAGCGACCAACGAAGCTTAGAAGAAAAGACCTCAGAAGTAATTGCCATAGTATCAATAATACCAATTACTGATTTAGGCAGGTCGAAATGTAGATGTTGCAAAACTCGTAGGTCATTTACAATATCATGGCCAATAAGGATCGTAGGTCTTGTCTCTGGTATATAGGACTTGATCTTAGGCACTATATCCGAGTAGGATATCTGGGTGGTCTCTCCAAATAAGAACTTCATTGCGGCTGAGTTGAAATATCGTGATTGTGATGGTCCGGTGACAAAATTGAATGTTGAGATGATGTCTTTTGGGTGAACTGTGGTAAAGTCCTGCGTATCAAGAGTAGCAACTCCGAGTTGAATTGGGATGCTTGGGCCTGAGTCCACGAACTGGCTGGTGTTCTCGAAATCAATAGATACCAACACCACTGGCACGCTTGGGTCGCGCGTAGAATCAGGTGCAGAGTCTGGGAACGGAAGTTCGAGATACTCTCTGGCCAGGTGTAGCCCATCCGGGGCGATGGTGTATGGAGAACGCATATGAACCGTAGCTTGAGAAGCTTTGGAAGTGTGCCACAAGTAGAAAGTGGTATCAAATGAGCTATCCCAGCTTTTTTTGTGTGAGTTTTGTGGTGAGAAGCTCGAGTCACTAGTAAGTAGGTGCTCGGGACGTATTGAATACGTGGTCCAAGCGTCCAAGGATAACGCAAAGTTGGGAAGAAAGCATGGCACACCTCTAAGCTTTCATTGTTGAATTAGTAAAAGATTGGGATATGCACTGAGAATACATTGTGGTTGGTTCAAGACGATCAGTTTTGAAAGGCCCCATCCAATGTTCGAGTTATGGGATGAAGCTCCCTTCCTGCCTGTTAAGCTTAAGGGCAGGTCACGGTGGGGGCAGGTCTGGTCTGTACCCGTAGGTAGCTACGCTGCGATTCACCCCTAAAACCTGCCCACATACCCGCAAAAAGATTAGTGTAAATTTAACGAAATTTACACTTTCTTTATATTCGACTTAAATTTTCTCTATAACTTTTACTTTAATTTTTAATAAAAATATTATTAAAGTTATAAAATTTTAAAAAAAGTATTATAAATAAAGTTATAATAAATTAATATATAAATTAAATATATAAATATATACTTTTAAATATATTTTACACTTAAATTTATAATTATATATTTAAATCTTAAAAACTAAAACTATTAATATCTTTATAAAGAATTTAAATATTTAAATTATTATTTAATAATATAAAGGGAGATTTATATTTCTATTTATAGTATTATTTAAATTAAAAATAAAGGCCCCTTTATTAATAAGGATAAAGGTATAAAGTTTAATATATAAATAAAAATCTTAAAATATATAACTTTTATATATACTTATATATTAAAGTATTACCCTAACCCGATATAAATAATATATATATTATTAAATTTATAATAATTAGCTTTATTTAATAAAATTAAAAAATATAATATTATATAAAGGTTTTAGCGAGTTATAAACACTTTTAAAGTAAATATATATAATATATAAATATATAATGTTATAACTTTATTTATATTATAAAGGCGTAAATTTAAAATATTAAAAAGATATTATTATATAATATATTTAAAAAGGTTTAATATAGTTAATTAATAAATAGTAAATATTATTAAGTAGCGAACTTTATACCTTTTTATAGGGTAAGCTATATAAAAGATATTTACTTTAATTATTAAGAAAAGTTAATAAATTTTAAATATTTATTAATATTTATTTAAAACCTTTATAACTTAATAAAAAATTAAAATATAAAGCTATAACTTAAAACTTAATTTTATTATATATTAAATTATATATATATAAATTTATATTTATTTTAAATTATTAATAAATAAAGTGAATAAATTAATAAATTTCGAGATTTATATATAAATATATAAAGCTTATTTAAAGTTAATAACTTTAACCCTTATATATAACTTTACTCTTAGCTTTAAATTATAATAAAAACTTATAAAACTTTAAATAAGTTTTATTTCTATTAAAAAAAATTTAAATTTTATTTTATTTTATTAAAAGTAAATAAAAATTAAACTTAAAGTTAATAAAAGTTATAAAAATTTATTACTTATTAATATTTATTATTTATTAGTTAATTATATTATAAATAATTTTTTTAAAGATTAAAAATTTAAAATAAATATAAAGAGGTATAAATAAAGGTTAAAGTTATAAAGTTTTTATATATTTAAAATAAAATTTAAATTAATTTTTATCTTTTTATAATTAATTTTTTTCTTTACTTTTAACTTTAAAAAAATTATTAAATTAAAAAATAATTTAATTTAAAGTTTATTATATTACTTTAATTTTAAGATAACTTATTAAAGAAATAAATAAATATAAGAAAATTATATATTAGTTATATATTAAATATATTATAACTTTAATTATAAAATTTATATTTAATTTTTATTAAATTTAATAAAATTATAAAATTATATTACTTTATATTAAGAAATAACGTTAATAAAAGTGTATTTATTATTTAATTTAGTTAATTAAACTAGATTTAGATTTAAAGTTAAGTTATACTAAATTTAAGTGTAGATATGCTCTTATATGGGATAGTTTTAGCTATGGGACAGTTTCAGCGTAGCCACCCACGGGTAGTTTCTAGACGGGCTGGCTACCTGGCAGCCCGGGTAGATGCGTGCCTTGTACCTCACCACCACCAGTTTTAGCCGGCCGGCACAAGGGGGAGGCTCCACTTTAAGGCCACCCAGGCAGCCTAACTGGTCAGTCTCTCACCACCTTGCTGACAAGACAGGACTGGAGGGTGGTGACTGGCCCTGCAGGTCGCATGGGCAAGCAAACTTGAGAGTAGCTGTCACCTCCCCCGACATCCAAGGTTCAAGCTCACAGAAAGGACAGACAACGTCGGCGTCGCTCTGCCTCACCATTCCACCCGCGCCACTTTCGAAACCTTGTGTCCATTGTTTGCAACCAGACAGTACATTTGACTACCCTCAACCCCGCAGCTTGAGCCCCCTAGCCCAGTGCGACAGGTCCAAGTCCGCCTCTCCAGAGCTCCACGACCATCGACCCGCCCACGATCACAACCACGCCTCCCAAGCTCACCACCACTTTCTTCTGCCGACAACAACACAGCCCCGCCGACCATCCATCCGAGATCAACAGCCACCTGCAATCAGCTACCAGCACCGCACTAGATCTCTGTTTTACCCAGCTTTCCGCAGCTGTTGGTTTTTTTTCTTTTGGCAAACGCTTGGTGGTAGCCAGCTCGATCATCTCGATCTCTCCTCTCGCTCGTTCGCCGACCTTAATTCTATCGTTGCCGAGGACACCACGGAACCCCAACACCCACTACCAGTGCAGCGGCGCGGCTCTGTCCTTGCGGATAGCAGAACCGTCTTCGCCCCGCCTCCCCTCATCCAACACCCATGCTCCCACGATCGTCGGGAACATTTTCTCCCACGCCTCCGCAAGGCCTACAGACAGGAATCTCCCACTCTCCACATCCGTCGCAAGCAGGTGTGCTGAGTGCGGGTGCCAGCCCGAGTACCAGCAGCCCCACTGGGAACTACGCCGTGTCCAAGATCACCATCGCCCAGGTCTATGTGCTCTTGAGCACCCTGAAGGCGAGGAAGGACGACCCGGCAGAGTACGAAAACAAGGTCAACCGGCTCAATAAGGTACGCGACTGCCATCGCCATCACTATCGCCAGCACATCTCCAGGCCCGCAACTGCTCTCCAGCACTTTCCCACCCTCGTATTTTGTTGCATGCCCTCCGCAGCTCTCATTCCTACAGTGTCTCTCGCTCCCCTTCCTCTCCCTCTTTTACCCCCTCACCCTCGCCTCCTTGCTTGATCTGCGTCTTGCAGGCTTGCCTTCTCGCACGTACTGACAACGTGGACCTCGCAGCTCATCGATGAAAACGGTATGGAGGTCTTTACAAAATACTTCACCAAGCTGGTACATACCAGCGCGTCCCAGATCTTCCCAGGCACGAGTAGGCCCATAGGGAGCGCGACGAATACCGGCAGTTACTCGCTTCTCTTGGAGGAAATGCGCAAGATATCCCACGATGTGGATCAAGCAACGAAAATTTCCGAGTCCATCGAGACGGGGACAGAGGATATCTTCCGCGACTTCGATTTGTCTACCTTCATGGAACACTTCAGATTGGATGCTCTGGAGAAGACAATATTAGCTCTGGCTTTCAAGTTGGGCAGTCGACCCGACTTGAAAACAAAAGGTAGGCTGATGTCCCATGATCAAATTGTCCCATTGCAGCTGCGGCGGCAGCGCCTGACTGACAATATCTAGCTGACGCCATTCTCTCCACCAATTTTCCCACCTTCAACGCTATCCTGTCGCAACCGGAGGGAGACCATTCCGACTTGAGTCCCCACTTCATATCTGTCATCGTTGATCGACTCATTCAATACCACCCCCCGAATTTCAACTCTGCGACCCACCGGGAGTTGTCCTCCAAAATCGAGACCAGATATGTACAGCTCGATATGGCGACTCCTTCCGAGGCGCTGGCCGCCCTGGACCTTCACAGGGTCCTTGTGGACAAGCCACCCAATGCCTTGGCTCTGTACATCCAAAAAGTTGGTCCCGACTTCACGCGAGATGAGGAAACTTGTGTCAGATTCTTGCAAGAACGGCCGGCTTCCGTCCAGCTGAGCGCGGAACAAGTGTCGAATGCACTTTGGTATACCGCCATCAGCCAAACCCCAGAGCAAAGCCCGACTGTCCTGGTCGCTGGTCTTAGACGGGCCCTGCCTCCAGGCTTCAGATGGCAGGATGTGCTCTCGTATTTTGACCAGCCCAGCGCCCGGATTTCCCCTCCTCAGTTCCTGCGACTGTACCGAGCTCTGCATATGGTTGCCCTGGAGGATGATGGATCCAACTTTGACATCCAGAGTCTTTGGGGTGGAAATTGGGCGAATGCAGACGCCCACCTATCGTTTGTCTGTGCTTTCGGCAGTCTCACGCCAGAAGAGCTGGATGCGACTACGATACCCGGCCTCCGGCCAACATTTACCCTGGCCGAGTACGCGCAGTCCCCGGCAACTGTGCGCGAACGAGCGGCATATGCAGTCAGGCATCCTCTGGTCTCGGTTGATGCTCTCACGGCTGTTTTTGGTGTGGCTCTCAGCTCGCAACATGCTTCGCAGACTACGGAGGCCAAACGCTTGTTCAACGAAGTTGTGGTGCCTAATCTTGACATTTTCGTGGTCTCCGCCTTTGGTGTACCAAAGCCGTGGCCCGAGATGGCAAACGACACGTTGACCACTCTGTTCGAAACATTCTTGTTCAAGCAGCAGGAAGGTTACCAATTCGCGCTCGATAGTCTCTGGCGGAAAGACAAGGATTTCGTCAAGCAGAAGATCAGTGATGCGCATGCACGACGGCCCATGGACTTGCCACTCTACCTTGAGCATGCTGAGTACCACGGCTGGCTGGACGAGTTCGTGTATGAGGTCAGTGGGATTGGACTGGATCTCGCGGCCTTTGCGCACGGCCAAGGCCGGCTTGACATGGAGCAGTGGACAAGATCCAACGCCACCAGGGGAGCCGACGTTGTTGCATCCCTACTCCAATTTGTCACCATCAAAGCGGATATGGAGACTAGATATCAGCGACAACAAGGGGGCCAGGGCTTGCTCAGAACAACGCCGCTTCAGGTGAAGACAGTGTACCCTTTCCTGAGCTTCTTGAGCGAGTTCTGCACTCCCCACCTGAAGGAGTGGAGGGACTGTCAACGGCAGTGCACGATAGCCTACCCTCGTCTCATCAACTACGGCGGTGCCTACGATGCCATTATTGACTTGAATGGCGCAGATGGCAACAACCTCCCTCTGGCTGCCATCAGTAGGATGGAAGACCACTACAAGAGTATGTACAGCGGAGAGACTCAAGTTAGGGACATTGTAGAGGCTCTTGAGCGCTACAAGCATTCCCGTGACCCTCTCGACCAAGACATTTTCGCCTGCATGATCCACGGCCTGTTTGACGAATTTGTGCACTATCCCAGCTACCCGATTGATGCACTCGCTAGGACCGCGGTTCTATTTGGTGGCGTCATCTCCAGGAAGCTCATCGATGGCACGCCCCAACAGGCTGGCCTTGAAATGATACTGGAGGCAATCAGAGATTATGTTACCGAGCATAATATGCACAAATTTGGCTTGCAGGCCTTGATGCAACTCTATCCCCGCTTCCCAGAGTGGCCAGGCTTCTGTCGGCAGCTCCTTCAGATTAGCAGCCTTCAAGGTACTGAGGCCTGGAGAAAAGCAGAAAATGTGGTCAGGGAGCAGGAAGAGGACGGAGCGCTTCAGCACAACGGTGGAGAAATCGCTCTCGCCCACGATTCCCTCACGAATGGCAATGTGGCTGAGGCCATCGAGCAGCAGTTCGCTCCCTTCACCTCCATCAACGTGGACCCCGCCCCGGCGAGCGCTTCTTTTGAAGACCCAACGGATGACAACCAAGACAAGATCCAGTTCGCACTCAACAACATGGACCAGGCCTCATTGAAATCTCGTTTCGACACGATCCGCGAATCTCTTGAGCAGAAGCATCAGCAGTGGTTTGCCAGCCACCTCGTTCGGGATCGGGCGAAGGTGCAACCCAATCTCCACCAGATGTATCTGGACGTGGTGAAACTCTTCGAGGACAACATGCTGTGGGCTGAAGTCCAGAGGGCGACTCTGAGTTGCGTGGCTCAGATGCTGAACTCAGAATCAACCATGCATAGTTCCACCGAGCGAACTCAACTAAAGAACCTTGGTGGTTGGCTAGGTATGCTGACACTGGCCCGCGACAAACCTATCAGGCACCGGAATATTGCTTTCAAGCAGCTACTCATCGAAGCCCATGACACAAAGAGACTAATTGTTGTAATACCCTTTGTGTGCAAGGTGCTGGGCCAAGGCGCCTCGTCGGTCGTTTTCCGACCACCAAATCCCTGGCTGATGGACATTATACACCTTCTCATCGAACTATACCACAACGCAGAGCTCAAGCTGAATCTCAAATTCGAGATCGAGGTGCTCTGCAAGACCCTGCATCTAGATCACAAGAGCATAGAGCCATCGGGTGAGATCTTGAATCGGGTGATTGCAGAGGAGGCTGCCCAGGTCACCATAACCGACGGGCTCGAGGCATTCGATAACCTTTCTCTGAACGGGATCGGGCAAGGGGTGGTTAGCAACCTGCTGCCACACTCTGTGGCGCCAACAATCCCAGATCTACATGCACGTCTCAACATCCCGCCGGCGAACGAGATGGTCGTCACCAACAGCCGCTTGCGTGAAATTGTGCACACGGCATTCCAAAAGGCTCTTCAGGACATTATCCAGCCTGTGGTCGATAGATCTGTCACCATTGCTGCCATCAGCACGCATCAGATGATCCGCAAGGACTTTGCTACTGAGCCGGACGAGCATCGTATCAGGAACTCGGCCGTCAGCATGGTCAAAGCCACGGCAGGCAGCTTGGCTCTTGTTACTTCCAAGGAGCCCCTGCGTGCAAACTTCACTAATTACATGCGTCAGCTCTCAACTGACCTCCAGGGGGGGCTGCCGGAGGGTACGATCATCATGTGTGTCAACTCCAATCTTGAGCTCGCCTCCAGTGTCATAGAAGATGCCGCCGAAAGGCGTGCCATCCCCGAGATCGAAGATTTGATTGAACCTGAGCTGGATGCTCGCCGTCGTCATCGACTGCAGAGGCCCAACCAGCCTTATGTCGATGCTTCGCTCAACCGATGGGCCATGACAATGCCAGACCCCTACAAGATGGCGCCTAGCTTGACGGGTCTGAGTCCGGAGCAAATGGCAATTTACGAAGAGTTTCAGCGGCAACCTCGGCCGGCCACGACCACTACAACCCCTTCGCACATTGCCTCAACCTCTGACGCAACGAGGTCGATGGCGAACGAAATCCTTCAGGATCAGTATAGTTCTGTTCCGTCTGTCCCAACGCCTGCCGAAACACCCGCTATGCCTCCCCTGGCTGCGCACTCTCAGAATTACTCACATGCCCATGCTGGCCTGACAAATGGACGACAGCCCCCTCTCAGCCAGGTCGACACGAGAGTGCTGGTTGAGCGAGTCAGCAAGCTCCTTTTCGAGCTGCAGCGCGCGGCAACGGAAGCACCCGAAGACCATTACGAAGAACTCCCAAGGGGACATACAGTCCTCGATACGATGGATGTGCTCATTTCTAATGTGATCAAGGCGCGAACATCGACAAATGACGATCCCACGCCTCATGTCGTTGAGCAGATCTGCAACGTCCTCCTCGGACCATTGGAGGACAGCCTTGCCATTGAGACTTTCGCTCACGCCCTCAGCACAATTCGCAGGATGGGAGGCCCGGTCTTGAGCGACTTCATAGTACAACTCTTCCGGCGGCAGGATGGATCCACGTTCTTGCGTCTTCCAATAATCAAGGCTTTCATTGGAACGGATCTGCTCGACTGGCGCACCTTGGACGAAGCCCTGTCCACGTCCATCAGGTCACAAGAAGAGGGAAGCGTTCAGATGCTCGATCAGATCATCAAGGCGACAGTTCTAAGTGATGTTCCGATGGCGTTGTTTGCCAATCTGGGCGCCAGCCTGGAGGTTGCTTACGCTTGGATTGTGGCGGACCCAGATGTTCCAGGAGGAGAGAGTCTGAAAGCCACGCTGGACGCTGCTCGTGAACAGCGCAGCCAAGCCCAAAGCCGCGAGCAAGTGGAATACGTCTTTGAGGAATGGGTGTACCGCTTCCGGAACACGCAGGTAACCGACAAGTTTGCGCGCAACTTTGTGAAACAGCTGAACGACCATGGCATCGTCAAGTCTAATGACGACTTGTTGGTGCTCATCCGCGTTGCTCTGGACAGCTCGGTGGTGCAGTTTGAAGCCGCCATTGCCTCTGGCACCAGCATTGACGACGGGTATATTTGGGTTAACTCACTGGCAGCACTCGTCATGGCATTTGTCAAGTCTACCGGATTTGACGACGCTGATCCGAAGTCAAGCCCAGCATCCCTGCTCGCCTCCGTGTGGGCGCTTGCAACGATGGTGCTCAACGACCATGCGAGGAAGCGCGGGGAACTCTTCAACCAGAGGGTCTTCTTCCGCTTCTTCTCCATGCTTCTCCATGAATCAGGAGCTTTCTTTGAACAGCTAGGCGAGCCTCATCAGAATGAGATGCTCTTGAAGATTGCGTCACGGCTCTCCGCTCTCGGACCTGCAATGTTTCCAGGCTTCTTCTATGGCTGGCTTGGCCTGATTCACCACTCATCCTTCCTGCCGTCTATCATGGACATGGAGGGCGACGCTGGTTGGGCACCCTATACGAAACTTATCCAACAACTGTTGGAGTTTGTGGGTGAACAGTTGAACACGGCTCAACTGCCTGACGTGATTCACAAGCCTTACGAGGCTGCCGTCAAATTACTCATAGCATTGCAGCATGACTTTCCACAATACCTGGCGACTAATTCCTCGGCTCTACTAGCGAGCATCCCACCACACTGCACTCAGCTCATCAACACGATACTCTTTGCGGCTGTCAGCAAGATGCCGGACCCGATGACAGCGGGTCTAGACGCTGCTGGCAATCAGACCGAGCCTTCGCATGAGGCTGAAAACCCAGCTGGCTTCCTGCAGAACATCGGTCTCCTGGACATCCTCAACTCAGCCCTGGACAACGGGCCGTCAGAAGATGCCGTGGCCCACATGACACATGCGATCACGCGAGGGGACGGAAGGACCGGCTTTGGCCCTGCCCCCATCAATGCGAACTTGGCGGTCATCAATGCAATCACGGCGTACATCGGCAAGCATGCAGTGCAGCGGGCCGCCGCGGGGCAGCCGGCATTTGAGCCCGGCTCCTCGGGCCTGGCGACGCTGTCGATGCTCGTGCACGAGCTCGCAGCGGAGCCCCGGCACTACCTGCTCCTGAGCATGCTCAACCACCTGCGCGAGCCAAATGCGGACATGGAATTTTTCAGCAAGTCCCTGCTGGAGATATTCTCGCACGACTTGTCGGACCCAGAGGAGACGGAGATCCGCGAGCAGATCGCGCGAGTGCTCCTGGAGCGGCTGATCGGGTTCTGGCCGCAGCCATGGGGCCTCCTCATCACGGTGGTGGAGCTGGTCAAGAACGACAAGTACATGTTCTTCGAGCTCCCTTTCATCAAGCAGACACCTGAGGTAAGGATCCCCTTTCCAATCTATTGTCGATGCCTGTGTGACTGACTTTCTATCCATAGGTTGCCCAGCGATTTGCGGAGATAGTGACTACGCACAGCTAGGAGTTGCAAAGGGTGATGAGCAAAGAGACATGAAAGCGGGCAGGTATGATGATGCCTTTTGGATTTTGACCTTGATGGCGCAGGCACAGCGGGGGTGGAAAAGTTTCTTGATGACGTTGTAGAAATGGGAATGCTTTGCATGATTTTCCGTTTCAAACTACTCGACAAAAAAGGGAAGGGCTTCACGAAAGAAAAGGTCTAGTGATGGGAAGGCGGGATGGTCGGAAGGGAGTTGGCGTTGGAGGGCAAGAATGGGTGGTTGGAATGCATTCAACCATTCATTTGTTCATCTGTGAATTTGAGAGAGACAGCGGTCATCATCAACAACCCATGACAGACCTCAGGACACAGCTTGTTCTTTTTTCCAAGGCCGGATGTTTCGGCAGCGAGGGGGGAGGGAGGGATAAAGAAAAGGGGAAGCGGAGTTCCTGAGCCTCGGAATCATGGTGTTTGGTGTGGTGTAACAGGTGTGTAGCATTCATGTATGTGTATGAGTACTGGACTTGTAATGAATGACAGACAGTATGTCTACCTGTTTTTCCTCGTCACAACATTGAATGGTGTGGCGAAATTGTACTGTGGCTACAAATATGTTTCTGTCGTTGAATGTTGCAAATTCTTCCCGAATCCAACCCTCCTCCTTCGTCCTACGACCTACCACAAGGAAGGCGATCCTCTTGTTGGATGAACCCCGGCATAAACTTCCTGTCCATTGCCTACGACACAGATTGATTCGGCCCTTGAAGCGGAGCCCCTAGCATCAAGAGCACGAATCCCGCGATCCTCTGGCTCCAACATCGGATCTTGATTCAGCATCTTACCGCCCTCGAGTTCGCAAATCCCTGCCTACTTTCCCATGGAACCACAGCAAGTCGCTCTTAGTCTCGAGTCCCGAGCATCCAAGCTGTGGCGGGTCGTCGTCGGGACCCAGAAACAAGATCTGCTCGGGTTGGCCAGCGTCGGCGGCGCCCGCCAAGAGGGGTGCACTGGCGCAAGATAACGAGGGTCAACGAGATGTACTCACTGGAGGATGGAGATGACATGTGGTTCAGGCGTGTTCAGCCTCATCTCGTACTATCACTGAGAGTCCCGATATCCGATATTTGTTACGTGGCTAGCGAACAATCTCAGTGTACTGCTCCCGAACCACTCCCTCTCATATCGTCTCAACGCACGAGACTCTAACAACTCACAACTCTAGCTGGACAACGATCCACGCAAGTCAGTAAACCCAATTCGTACGGATTCCTGGTTAACATCTGTATTTGTTTCCTTATAGGTATATGAATTCTTTTGGACACATATATATAACATGCTTGTACGAAATGCTCATGCCAATGCGCATTTCTGAAACCTCCTTACAGACTTTCTTGGCTCAGGAACTGGGCATTATGTTGATATGTTCGACAGGGAACCTCGCCCAAGAAACTTCTTGCTTTTCTTCTATATAGGGCCGAATTAGGTTTATCGGCGAGAGATATTTCAGTGAAAAGACGGGAACATACTTCGGAGTTGTCTTCGTTAGATATCGTTGGTACAGATAGGGCCTCTTATGGGCCTCACCTCGAAAAATATTCATCGTTGCAAAAAGAATCAAACAGCAAACTCTTTGCAAATTACAAATGACTATAAGTACTGGTAAATTGCCACGTTCGCGCGAACATGGTTTACAAGAAGCTGTTGCATCATCAATTCGTCTTGCGGCTTCCACATCACCGCAGACTTGGTTGCTCAGCTGCTGCACTGCCTAGAACTTAGAGATTATCGGGCCAATGGCGACGACTACCCCTCCGAGTCCGCCCATGATCGGAATGCCTCATTCGCTCGTGTCATACATGTCAGCACAGGAACTGCACAAGTGGCACAAAATCCCACGTCAGTCCAGATCGGCAGTGAACTTGCCATTTCGTCCTTCCTACCTTCTTCGTGACCTCGGGACACTCGTGACTTGATCCTGATTCTCCCATAAGATTAAATTCGTTTTCCATCTCTTGGGCACACCTTTGTTTCCAAAATGCTGTGCGCGGTCTGTCTTTCAATGTTTTCCGACGGTGCACACGAGGGCACACACCACACATGTCTCAAGGACCTGCAGAGAGCGGCCCAAGGTGGCTGTAAAATATGCATCGGCCTTGTTATTCGGCGCGATGGGCTGGGCCCAGATCCAGCATCTGAGGCGATGGAAATGCGTGTGCCTTTCCTGTACTACCGTTGGATGCCTTCCCTAGGTCGGACAGTTTTAAAAGATGGATCACGTATGTGGGCAATACGGTTTTATTCAGAAATTCGCTGGCTTGGTGAAGGGGTATTTCCTTGGAACGACATCGAAATCCACACTTCTCTCATGACCGAAGCGGTTCCTGAGTGGTACTTGAACCTTTCGGAACGCGCTGCGAGTGACCTCGGCTCACAGCCATGGAACGTAAGAAGAGATCTATTCCCTCTCAGGCCGATACCGAACAGTACTGGCCACGAGAGGGTCTTTCAAGTCGGAAAGGCATGGCTGGATAATTGTGACCGGTCTCACGATTGCGAGACATTCAACAATACACTTGGTCACGAGTGGTATCCAAAACGCTTGATCGATGTCACCGACCCGGCTTCACCACGCCTTCTAGAAACACAGTTGGAGCATCCTCATAGCCGCTATGCAACATTGAGTCATTGCTGGGGGGCGGATCCGGACTTTATCACCCTGACGACCGAGAACTTGGCTGATTTCCGCCAAGGCATCGCCTTCGATACCCTTCCCAGAAGTTTTCGTGACGCGATAGTCATATGCAACCATTTGGCCATTGAGTATATCTGGATAGACAGCCTGTGCATCCTTCAAGACTCCGATTCAGACTGGTTGCTGCACGCGGCAGAGATGTCCTCCGTGTATCTCAACTGCTACCTCAATCTGTCTTTTGACTGTGCGGCGAACCCACGACAAGGGGCATTTAGGAGCAGGAATACAGACGTTCTCCAGGACTGCTACGCTTTCTCTACCACTCCAGGGGACTTGAAGTGGCCCTCTACGGATGACGGTGGTTCACCTATCTCAGACGATGACCGCTTCGAAGGTCTTTCTGACGGCGACTCGGAAATGTCACGCGACGATGAGAAGAATGGACGAGAGAGTCCTGATAAGACAGAACCCATTGATACAGACTCAACGGTGGCAAAAGGCCCGCTCAGATGTTCGGTCTTTGTGCCGTGGCTTGACTCTTGCTATGATTTCTTCCAGGGTTCCGCGAGGGCTCTTCCACTATCAAGCAGAGGATGGGTTGTTCAGGAAAGACTGCTCTCTCCGCGGGTCTTACATTTTACGGATGATCGGATCAGGTGGGAGTGTGGGAACTTCCATTATGGCTTGGACGAGGGTGTTCCTCACGGGCTCACAGAAACCGGGGAACCCTACGCGCAATACGCACACGAGTTCAACTGTTTTCCGGAGAGAAAGCGACGTCAAAGGCATCGGGACCACTTCGCACGGTGGGAAAGGATTGTCCGTCGGTACAGCGCATGTCTGCTCACGTACCCGGAAAAGGACAAACTCGCCGCTTTCGCGGCAGTGTCGCAGCGTTTTGCTGCCGTGTTCGGCGACGAGTATTACGCCGGACACTTCCGCAAGAACATGCCCTTCGATCTGGCTTGGCGGGTCATCGGGCGACGCCATGGCGAGAAGCCTGCGATAAGGCGCCTTCCGACGTGGAGCTGGACAAGTGTGGATGGACAAGTAACCACTGCCCCCCCAGATTTCAGAGATTCTCTCATCGTTGTAGAGGATGTGAGCGTGACCCTGACGGATCCATCCTACAGGTATGGCCCGGTAAGGGATGGCCAGTTGAAGTTGAAGTGCTTGGTTATGAGTTGCGAGCTAGGAGCACGTCAAACCCCTCTAGACTACAGAGACGGCCTCTTTCCTGACCTGGACGTGAGGAGGGTGTGTCTGCAAGGCGTAGTGGGGTATAACAGCTACTCGACGCAGACAGATCTGAGTGTCGACCTGGACGCCCCTGAGAAGGAGATATTGGAGGACATGTACTTGATACCCTTGATTGGACGTAAAACAGCGAAGGGCTTACAAAAGCGAGGGGGATCATATTGGTGAGACGGCCAGATGGCTCCTATCAGAGGGTTGGGAGCTGGGATTGTGAACCGACTGAAGTAAACTGTGGGCTTTTGTTGGAATATTTGCATAGACACTCAGATTGTCATCAGATGGCGGTGATAATTTAGAGCCATAGTGCAAAGCGGCTTGTTTATCTAATTTTTGTTCTCACCTTGTATAAAGCCGGCCAAATTCTGGCTTACAACACAGGCTATTGTTTCTTAGGGGACAATTTTAACTATGAGTACTTTAAGACTGTTCACTTACTAGATATTAAATGGTGCTAGCGGCTTTATAGTCTTATACTTCTTAGTTAAATATATAGTAGTGTTTCCTAGTATAACCTGGTTATTAGTATATAAACTATTTAAAGTGCTATCCATGTACTTGTTAAGCGCTTAGCTATTATTAATTATATTAAAGCTAGAGAATAAAGTATAAAAAATCCCCCTTAATAGCCTAAATAAACTAAAAGTTATATAATATAAGCTATAGTTACCTATTTAGTTTCCAAGATGTGTGTATACTACCTTTCTAGCCACTTTCCAACCACTTAATTATGCTACCTAGCCTAAAGTATATTATTATCACCATTATGCATAGATAAGTTGCTAAGTGGGGTGTTAATTCTCGATATTTAAGCGAGATATATTTCTTTAACTCTAAAATATATAATTAAAGAATTTAAATAGTTACTATACTTATAATAGTACTTCATCTATTTAAAGTTATATAGTGTGAATTACTAAGAAGATGTTTCCCTTAGCTGCTTAATAATTTAGCTGTATATAGACTAGTAAGGACTGCTTAAACGCTAATCCCTCACGCGATAAATCCACTGCACATTTCTGTCTTGCTCTTAAAGGGTGGTGCTTTGGTATAGCACCTTTTGTAATAGTAAAGTGGATAAAGATGTGAATTAGCATTTTATATCATAAAGCTGCAGGACTTCAGCCTTTTTTTCCCTAATCCTTAATAGAGAAGCTTATGACTTACCATACCAAAGCATATTTTTTAACCTCCACCGGCAGTCCCCTTAAGGCTAACCTTTTGTGGCTTTAGATATTCGATCTTGTCCTATATCTCTGTTATTACAAGATCTTGCTTTTGTGTGAGCACAAATCGAGAAATAGTGTAGGTAGTCTTGGGACAACCAACCCGACAATCATCCATCCTTATGTACGTAGATACCTAGTTAACGAATCTGAAATAGATAAGGGTAACCTTTGGCTTAGGGCCTGGGCATATGCTGGTCGACCTCACCCAGACCTATATAGGCCTGATAGGCACTAGACCCTGGCCACTCCTGCCTGCCAAGCCTTCAGACAGCCAAGGCCCCACACGTCAGTCCGCCCCCATCAGGCACCCAATCTGCCATTCACTCACTATATACTGTGCCAATCACCCGGCATCAGCTGGACTTATCCCAATGTTTTACTCAACTACCCATGCACATCTGTACTCTTATTCTTCTCCCGAAACACTCTAAAGTCTAAACCCTAACACCATCATAGCCGGCCCAAATTTGGTTACCGCCCTCCGCGGCTTCAAGATCCGCACTTCCACACTCAACAAGTTCCTAATCACTCATGGCAAGCCCCACGGAACAAACACCGGTACCATCCCACCAATCTACAAATACGATGATAACGGAAACTCTACCGATGAGATCTCGGAGGTACTACGCGCATAAATAGAAGTGGTCGCCGGAAAGAGCAGCAGTCTCGCCACTGTCCTGCTCGTAATGCCATCTATTAAGAGCTACAACCCCTCCTCCTGGGCTTATATAGCCTACAGCTACGCACAGGTTTACGCCCAGCGCTATATAACTCCTTAAGACCCTTCAGACCAGATGCCCCAAGGACTTAAAGTGCTAAGACAGGATATGCTCAAGTACAGCTCGAGCTTAGAGGAGAATGACGAAGGCTTAGTGAGTCTTTATTACGGAGGCTCGGCCAGGTTAAACTCCACCAGAGCTTCTAGAACGTGATCAGGTATGGATTCCCTTGTCTCAACCGTTATTTATATGCCATCGGGTGGATCTAGTTACAACAGCGCCGGCTAACTTATCAAAGGTAGGCCCCGATTCAGTGTGGTCTATTTAAACATACTTTTAATATATGGTCGGCTCGACAGCTGCATCGAAATAACATTTACGGAACGAAGGAAGAACTGAACGCTTTGCCGGCAAATGCTTGATATCGGCACGGGCTTGCCAGGTGTAAGTTAGGACGGACGACGCGAAGGATACTGATAACATCGCATAATAGGGTTGGGCTAAGCAACGCCAGGAAAAGTCAGCCCGAGGTTTACTGACCAATGTTATTGCATTAAAGCCAACCAGTCCTTAATCACTTACGGTGGTACTGCATTTGCTGCGAGGACAAAGTATTTCTGTGGCACCAGGGCAGGATGGGTTCCAGTGTGGGAAGCTTGTGATCGACATTGTGACTTGGTGTAGCTGCCCTGCGACCCTACGGTATCATGTGGGTAGAATTCCGAAACGGTAAGCTCCTGTGTGAGAAAGAGAGGCCATGTGCATGTCCAAGGACGATGAGTTTAAAGGGCGCAGCAAGCAACATATTTCAGCAGAATTGAATTTGTATTCTGCTAACGTCGCTGGATACGATATAGTACCGTGGCAACAAGCGGTCTATATAAGCTCCATATTTTATATCACAAAGCCGTATGCTAGAGCTAAGCAAATAGGCACAAGGTATAAGCATGTTCGGCAACATATGTTCACAAGTTATATAGCTATAGGTATATAGACCTTATATATTTATTTATAAGCCTATTACTTTTATTACTTATATATATATAACTTTAAACTAATCTAGCAATTAGCTTTATTTAACTCTTAATGGTATAAGTTAGCATTATAGGCGATATAAGTGTAAAATAAGTTTAACTAATAAAAAAAAACTTATACCGCTATCTTTATTAGTTTATTAAGACCGTTAGCTTGCTAACACAATTACTATACCATTCCACATTGCGGATACATGTGTAGGATGCGAGGATAGGGCATAGCATCTCTACTGGAGTGGCCCGGAGGATTTCACGAGATTGTGCTAAGCACATAGTCAAGTCCGAAGTAACGCCCATCAAGATCGCTCAAATAACATGAAGGCATTCTACACACCGGACACCAATTGACTGAGTGTCCATCCGAGCATAACTCAGAGTCCCATGCCATAGGAATCCCCTGTGATTATAAGTTCACGCCTCTGTTGATGGATACAAACACCCGCAGAGCCGCGATTCGCGAAGCCATCACCAAACTCACTTCGGTATTTCGAGCCCTGCGCTGCTTGCAGGATTCTTTCCAAAGGAGCCATTGATGAACTCTCTTCCTAGAGCCTCGATTCCGATCAAATCCCTGATTGAGCCCTGCGAATTGCCTGGACAGAAGAGCAGTGCTCATATTCTCGTAATGCCCGAGCCATTGATTTCGCGCGAATGTATATCGCGCAGATATGTCCAAACAACCACTCAAACACCTTCCCTAAAGCATCCCATAAGTTTCCTCAGCCGACCCTGTGTCGCAGAACGAGCCCCTGAATTAGTGATTGCTCATCACATCTGTCCCTCGCCACCGTCGCCCATATTCCCGGTTCCTGCCTCTGCCTCTGCTCCTGCCTCTGCCTCTGCATGCTCTGCATTGGAATGAAAAAGAACCTCCTCGAGGTCAGCCAGGACCTCGCTGTAAGTTCCAGGCTGACCACTGGAGTACAGCAAGCCTCTTTTCAGGCCATCCGTCCGCAGAGAAATAAGGTTGTCGACCAGGTGCTGACGGTAAAAAGACCTCGCACGTCCGATGAACGAGACGTGATTGCTGTTGGTCTCGTAGATGGTTTCCAGGTCCAAGCCGTGGGAGCTTTGATAGGCCTGGTCGGCCTCGGCCAGCTGACCCTCGACGGCCCGTATGCCCGCCCGGAGCTGGTTCAGCTCGGCGCCGTCCTGGGTCAGGTGCATGACGAGGACATCGGACCTCTTCTTCCGCAGGTGGGCCTCTCGGGTCGTATATCTGTTGATGGGGATGTCGATGCCATGCGAGAAGGCCATGTGGTCCTTGGGTGCTATGGTCCTGTTGCCGCATCGTAGGCAGGCTACCAGGGGCTTCCACTTATTGGTAGGGGAGGCTGCCTCTACAGGGAGACCGGTCTCGGGGCTCTGTGCTAGTAGTCAGAAACTGCAACTACCTTTGTAACCGGTGTTGACTGCATACCGTAGGGGAATGCGGGTTGTTTGGGGGCTGTGGACCAGAATCGGCAGCGGCTGGAGTCGCTGGACCAGCGGTACTAGTGCTGGATGCCGGCTGGTGGAAGACGGGAAGCGTGGTCGAGTCGTTTACGTCCGTCTCGTCTGGGCCATCACTCACCGCATGAGGTGCAGGGCCTGAGTTACTGTACATAGGACTGCTGTCAGTGTGTTGATGGGGACTTTGACAACGAGAGGACGTGGGTGAGTGAGTTTTGCATGATACTTGTGAGGGATGGACCGTGTAACGACATACCTCACGAAGAACTGGGCCTGAATGAGCCGCAGCAGCCGCTGGTTGCTCAACACATCTCTCAGGTGCTTTCTCATTCGTATCTCGACCCATTCATCGTTTATGTCCTTCAGGTTGGCCCTGGCAGCAGGTTAGCGCTCAAGTATACATACCCTGGTAATCTACCAGCAGAAGCAAGAGCAGTCACAACGGCAGTGACACTTACCAGACATGATTGCAAACAATATCGCCTGCTATCTCCACTACCATCTCGTGCTGAGGGGGTGTGAGTGTTGTGCCGTTGATCCTCAATGGAGCAATCTTTTTGTTCAGATAGGAGTTCATCAAGTCTTTGTAGCCCTTTTTCATCGGGAGTCTGGGGCCGGTGGACTGGTTAGCAACTGGAAAGCACACCCCTGGACTTGTAAAGCTTGGGCACGGGAGCCTCGTACATACCCAGGGAGCTTGTACTCCACCTCCAAGAGGACGCAGTCGAAGGCGTGCTGCACCATAATCGGTACCATGTTGTCTATGGAATGGTAATATTGGAAGAACCACGGCGGTGCAGTGTAACGAGCACTGAAAGGTGGTTGAAGATGCTGGGCAGGTCAATCGCAACGGAGAAGGCTGGTCGACAAGCTGTACCTAAGGCTGAGCGGTGGTGGAGGAAGGAGGAAGAGAAGAAAACCCTGGGCCAGGCAGTCGGTATCGAAGCAAGTGACAAAGTCGGTCGTGGATTGTGAAAATTTGCGCAGCGTGCGTCACGAAAAGTCGTCTGATGGCAAAGCTAGCAGTCTTCATCACGGAAAACCGTCCGATAGCAAGGCTGGCAAACCCTATGCTAATTCCAATGCCCTTTCAGCAAACAGGCCTTCATTTTACTCCATATTTCAATTTAAATTCCAATTCGCTTATATAATTCTTATTTACATAAAGAAAACAAAAAGAAACGTGTTGGAAGCCAACAAGTCACTGATAAGTAAGAGGAATCAACACATCAGATTGGCAGCCTGGTCATCCCATAACCTACTAGCAGGTACACAAGATGTGTGTAACATGTCCTTCTCCCCAGCGCCAGTGAAAAGGAAGGAGCCGTTTGAACATTCTGAAAAGCCCTTCTTCTCGAGAACTCCGACCTGCAGATGTGCTTTGTTTTGCGTCCGTCGCAGCTCCCTGGACCTCTTACTTGTCACCAGTTGCACGCCCACCACACCGCAGTCTTGCGTATTCAAAATCTACAAATTTGGTAAGAACACGGAAGACCGATCTCTGGTGCTTGAAGGCAAATCCTGACTTCACTCGTAATCATAGGCCCACCCTGCTGGATAGCTTCCACACGTCCTCGAAGCTACCCTGGGGCAGTCGTGACTGGGAATCCACCAAGTACCTCCCTGAAGGAATCCAGAGAAATTAGCTTTCGGTAGAATGAATGGCCATTGAACCCAGATGCCACCAAATGAGACGGAAAAAGACCTACTTCGACTGGGGCGTCATGAAAGCAGCCCTTCTGCAAGTGATTGGGACTTCAAGCTTCTGCTTCAAATGTTGGAGAGGTTGACACTCATGTCCGAGCTCAACTCGTTGACAACCCACAAGTCCACAGGCTGGCAGAGAGGTTACTGCAGCCTTCTGACGAGCAGGTAGCCGTGGCTTTCCTGCTCTAAATATGTACCTTGATCTTTTCAGGTGATAGAAAATGCTGGACGGCCAGTCATCAATTGAGTCAGGGAGGGAAAGGAGCCAAAAGAGGGCCTCAAGTGAACCATCAGCGCTTGATATAGAAGATGAGTCTGTGTCATAACGCTGAACTGATCGATCATACCAATTGATAGATTGATTCAAAATCATCAAGCAAAGTTCAATCAATTTGCGCATTTGTGTTGGTCGTTATGTCCAAACAAAAAGTTTTCAGACAAATCTGTTAGATTTTCTTTGATTTCATTTACTAAGTACCTACCTAGGTAGGATGTCCGATGAAAGGATGGAAAGTCAATGAATGAGTGCAAGCAAGGCATTTGGGAAGACTTTGAGGTAATCTCTCTCAATGTAGACTTCCAAGAGAAAAGCTTTTATTGCCGCTCCTGGAACTACGCTGCACCCCCAACAGCAGTCCAGTTACCTAGGTACCGTCTGTTAAGCTGTCTAGGCGTAGAATATTCCCCTTTGCTTAATTATACTGTTATACAGGAAAGGCCCTAATAAACTTATAACCCAGCTTGTGTGAAAAAATGTGACAAATATAATGTTGATCGGCTGACGCTCAGCAATTGATACTTAAGTATGCTATGCTACTTGGGTTTGTCTGCCCTGTTCTTACCCTGGCAAGCGTCGCACTTAACTTTCCCTTGGCCGCCACAAACCGTACATTGCGCCTTCAAAAACTTGTCATAGCCATGGTAGCAGTATGGGTTGTTGCATGTTCCTAAATTCCCCGCACCATTGCATTTGGCGCATGGAGTGCTGTTTCTGGTCTCCACCGGCATTTTGGTGGGCTAGATTATTTTGGGGATAACTCCTGTGACTTGGCTTCTTCTGATATCGATGGGCTCAGTGCTCCTATACCACGTTACTCAGAAAGTGATTCTGCGCAGCAAAAGGACTATTTCAGCCGACCTTTGAAGTACTCTGTAGGGCTTTCTCGTTTGGCGTATCCTGGTCAGGTGAGTATCTTCTGGAGAACGTCAGATGAGGCTGCCTTTTGAGCCTATTGTATGCAAAAAGTTTTTGAGTGTTTATTCCAGGCGAGGCAGCATCTCTGTATGTGTTGGAGATGTCCTGTCCCTGTGGAACTTGTGCTTAAGACTTACCTTATCTGGGTTTTCTCACATTTGTGCTTAACATGATGCTAGTGATTATTGAGAACGAATGGCAAACACCGTCGGCTACAGGGCTTCAAAGATCTCTTCATATTTATATTGAAGTTGATATTAATCACATACTTGACAAGATCATTCTGATCTCTCTATCACTTTCAATGCATGTGCTTTCGTTATGCTGTGCTAGCGGAAAATGACTGCGGAAAGTAACTCTGGAATGTAACTTGCTGCGTGAAGCAAGACAACTCAGGTCCTGCACCCAGTCACCATGATCTGAAGAATGATTTCAGAGCTGGCAGTCTTTGTCCAAAGACAGGTGTCTGGTTACCTAGCAGTACCTCTGTCCCGAAAATAGCAAGACTGAAATGCAGATTTCACCCCTTGTCTGAAGATGGATTCTCGTTCATATTATCACCCAGCAAGAAATAGCTGGTTTATGGTCCATCCCATTTCTGGCCTTGCCCTGGAATCACCTATGGCCCGTAGGTGCTTCGGGAAGATGCTATTGACAAGGAAGTGGGGGATTGTGTAGATACTATGCCATGGCGAAGTGCCACCTCTGCTTTTCGTTGCTTCTTTGTGGTGTCTGCCGGAGGAGCCCATTGCCGCAGAGTTTTCGAGATGCACTCTCGCCGGGGGAGGTCTTGGTTGTGGTGACCTGTTTGGTGCCGGCGTGTGGATTTGCTGATGCTGTCTTCGACAGTGTAGGGCGAGGTCGATGGTGGCTTGGGAGCAAAAGAGAAATGGCATGATGGTAAGTGAATGGGAATAAGGTGGAAAAACAGGCAGATGGGGGATAGAGGGGACCACGGACGCGTCCACAGGCCCAGCTAGGCAGTCTCGAGGTGATTGACTGTCACCGAGGCAGGTACGGCAGGGGCGGTCAACCTTGTTGGAATCAGGCACTCGCACAACTCAGGAGTCTCCTAAAGTTGGGGATTAGCGGCAGAGCTACGGATTGAAAGAGGAAACAGCGAGTTTAGGAGCAGTCTCTCCCGTTTCATGGCTCCCAGACGGTGTTGCCGGTTTTGCAGGAGGCAGCTCCAAACCCTGCTCCATCATGATGAATCTGTCCACACCATGCAATGGCCAGCAAGCAGTACGGGACCGGGTGCTGCCCTGTTGAGCGACAATTTGGCCAGCAGAGCTGAACGACGAAGCCCACAAGAAATGTCGTTCATGTGCCTGCTACTCCTTAAGGGTTTGCGTGTCATAGTAGTTCTCTAAAAGAAGCTTAGGAAACCACGCCTTATGGGGAGCCAAACAGCAACAAGGGTATCATGATTCTCTATAACGAGAGAAAATAAAACAAACTGGGGTCCCAAACAGTACAGACCAAGGTCAACACCCCTTAACACCTACTCATAATCACAGCAGAAGATATGTGCCAGCCAACCCGCCGCGTAGAAACCTCAGGTAGCCTTCCTTCGCAGGTCCAGTATGGTCTTGAGCCGTAGAATCCCCTTCGCGCCCCAGCCAGATGGGCCAAAGTCCACCTCGGGACGGACAGCAGTGTACCAGCTCCAAGCGCGCCGGTCCAGCTCCTCGGCCGACAGGAAGTCCGCCCAGCTGTCGAACAGCAGCCGCAGCGCCCCGAGGAGCAGCCCGAGGTTCTCCTCCTTCTCGGCGTTCTCGGCTTTGGCCGTCTTCTTCTTGGCGGGCGCCGAGGCGACAGCAGCAGGCTCGACGTCAGCATCTAGGGGAGCGCTGGCGAAGCTCTTGAGCAGGTAGCCCCGGGCCGCCTCGGGCCGGTGGGTCAGCAGGCCGCCCGCCGCCGCCGAGGCGGCCTTGGACTTGCTCCTGATGCCCTCGAGGTCGAGCCCCCAGACCGCCTCGCCGCCGAGCGACGCCTCGACGCCCGTCCTGCGCAGCCGCTCCGACAGCGCAGCGGTCGCCACGTTGCGCATCAGCCGCCAGCGGTCCGGGCCCAGCATGACCCCGCCGTACCACCGCGTCAGGACGACGAGCGTGTCGATGGTGCTGGTCTCGCGCAGGATGCGGACGAGCAGGTCCCCGGCGCCCGACTCGCCGTCGTCGTGCGAGGCCTCGCGCGGGTGGTTGCTTATGGCCTTGTCGGACGCGTGGATGCGGTACGCCCAGACGTTGTGGGATGCGGTTCTCAGCTCTGGTTGAGCGTCAAGGAGGGACTTGAGAAGTTTCGGTCTTTGGGAAGGATCGGTTATAGCTGTTGCACGGGCGATGAATGTGGATTTCTTCAAGGAAACTGATCGGCTCGTTGACCAGGTATTGGAGGCAGCTGCATAAGGTGTTAGCTGAGTGGCATTATCGTCAGCCCTAAGCGTCGACGTTGGCCCGGTAGACTCGGGTTCAATGGTATCTTTTTCGCCCGTTTCGCCCGTCTCTCCTGTACCCTGCTCCTCTTCTCCCTTCCATTCATATCCTCCTCTTTTCAAGACAGCAATCTCCCGGCCCATCACCCTAATCCTTGGCTGGCCCTCGCCCCATCCTTCCTCGTCCGCACTCGGCCCCTTGTCCAGCCCCAGGCTCACAGCCTTGGAACGCGAATTGGCGCTCACCACAGCCTGCGCCAGAGACAGCCTGCTCGAAGGAGGCTGCTCGGGCATTGTATGACGCAGAAGCTCGACTGCGAAGGCGAGCACCAGAGGGGCACGGTTCGTCTGGATTGCCGTCTCGGCGATTCGGTCTTGGTCGGTTTCGAGGGGCAAGGAAAGGGAGGATTCGAGCTCGTCCGGTGTCATGTCGGTAGGTCCGAACATGTCAAGCCTGGCCCTCTTGCTAGCCTGTTCCTGGGCTGAGGGAGCTGGCCCAGCAGCAGGTCGTTTTGTGGCGGTACTGGCGGAGGTGGGTGAGGTTTGCGTGCGCTTCAAATGCGCCTTGCAAGCATTCTGTAACGATCGTGCAGCTTTCGCGTCTTTGATAGCAGTCTCGACTGTTTTTAGGGGGGCATCGGCTATCTGTTGCACACTGTTGAGGGTCGAGAATCAGAGAAGTGTTCATCACATCTGCTCGTCGAGGCGCCCAGGGCGTGGCTTTACCTTCGAAGACCGGCAGACTGAAGAGCCTTGATCTGAGCCATCGCATCCTTCATTGGCATCTTGCGAGCCGTCTGCAGCCGCAGAAGCTCCTGAAGATCTTGTTGGGTCGCCATGGGGGTAGCATAATAGTGTACTGAATCAAAATTCGCCGTCGCTGCCTGTAGACAATAAAGTTCAAAGTTGTCTGTCACGCTTCTGCGACGCGCCCTTGTGTAGGCAGAGATGACGTCGCTGCTGGGCGCGTTCGGAGACCACTAAAACCCCCTGCACCCTCCCGTCCCCTAACCTGAGGATCCTGGCACCAGCAACGCAACGTGGAGGAAGGTCTGTCACTTCTCAAGTGCTCTCAATTGCATCTTTTGCAACGCACTACAGTAAATGTCAACCCACTTCGTCGGAGCTGCACCTTATGGTTTCGTTTCGCTACATCAGACCTGTCGAGATCGCAGAACCAGCCTCCACTCCTTGAAGTAGACATTTCCTTTTAATCGAACTGTGGAACTACGTCCTGCTGAAGTTCCCAGGCGTGGGAAGCTCAGAGGCATGGGCTCGTCCAATACGTGATCCTGCAGGCTCATCCGCATCAAGAATGAGTTTATCATAGACATCACCCCCAATCCCAAGCCACATTGCCGGAGAGCGGGTAAATCAACTCTTCCATACATCTCTCGGTGTATTGGTACTTAGATTTGGACTGTTAACAGACAATGGCGTAACTGGCACCAGGATGAGGCCGGTCGAAGTCGGTGCGGCGCTGAGGCAGCCCAATGGCAGTTGAAATGAAGAATTTCTGAAGAGGAGAGGTGTCTCTTTTTCTGGACCTGCCGCTGCACCATGATTCTGAACTTCAGAACGACCCATCAATAGACTCCCAAGACTTCCTTCAGCCGTCCACAGGTCCAAAAAAGCCTGGGAGAGCTTGACCAAAATGCCTCGGATTCAGTCCGCTGAATCTTTTTCTTCCTTTTTTTGATGATTGTTCTTCATCCCTGTTGGCTTTTGCGCCAGTGGCAACGCACGCATCCTTTGTCTCTGGGGCTTATATACCTGGCTTCCAACGAGCTTCCCGTCTGGTCTGAGATCACCAACTCTGATTAATGTTGTCAGCAACTCCTTCTTCTGAAGGATTAGCTTTTCAGCAATCTCAGCCTGTTCCTCTCCTGAGGAATCTTTCGGCTTATTGCTCATCTGGAAGGTTCTCGACGCAAACATCCAGACAGCATCGCCCTCCTCGTCGCTGGTCTGCGGTCTGACGAGCTGGTATACGCCCTCGGGCATGGCGCGTAACATCACGGCCGGGTGCAGGTCGAGGCGGTTCCTTGTGTACCGCACCAGGTCCTCACTCGGCTGGCGCAGAATCTTGTCCTGCTGGAGGTGGAACTCAACCGGGTGAAAGCCGAGCCCGCGTTCGGGATCCAGGTACCTGTATGCCGTCGCTAGGACGTGTCTGAGTCGTTCCGGGCTGGCCCTTGAGTTGAGATGGAATTCTATGGCTCTGAGTCCGCTGCGCGTCTTTCGCTTCGGCTTCATATGGCCTGCGGTTCTGAGTTCCCGCACTTCGTACTCGTAGTCCTCGGGTGCCCTTTCTTTGTGCGTGACCGGCTTGGTCCTTAGACAAAGTATCCTGCCCGGGCCCAAGTCATCGTCAAAGACCTTTTGCGCGGGAAAAACTCCTAGAAATTTCGATCCTGACCAAAGGCGAATCTCCTGTTGGCTGATGTCTGGCACCGCAGCTTCCGAGTAGGTAAGGAACTTCGTTTGGCCGTGAGGGCTCTTCTGGCGTACGTAGTGCCAGAAGTGTATGGACGAGCGCCGCCATTGTGGTATTACTTTGGCGCTTGGCAGCCCTCGTCCACAAACACAGAAATGAGAGGCCAGCAGACTGCGCATTGCCGGCGACGAACTGGGGCTGGAGAGCAGTGTTGTGGTGATGGTGTCCTCGGCCGCGCTTTTTTTGTCAATGTCAGTGGCGGGGCCTAACTAGGGGGTGATCCAGGGTTAGGGTATAGATCTGACCAAGCGCGCCAGGAACCTCACCCCCACCCTGGTCCCTTGAGTTGCCAGAGTCGGCCCACCCAGCATTTCGCTCGGCCTACCCAGCTCTTTGCTTCCGCCCACCTGGTATAAGGTTTTTTATTGTTATGGGCCAGCTTCCGGGCTGCTGCGAGAAGGCGCCAAAGAGATTATCTATTGCGATACATAGTAAGAGAAGCAAGCCCGGAAGGGCTCGCTTCACCCCCTTTCCTATATAGCCGTGGCTTATCACGTGTGACGTGTACATAAGAAGCCCTTATGTGGCCCGGGCCCTCCCCGGCCCGGGCCCAGCCTAACCCCGCCTCGATTACCTACGGCTTAGGCCCTAAGCTTAAGCCCTATACATCTATACTAAATATTACTATAATAAAAATACCTCTTCTTCTCTCTAAAACTTTATATATTTTAAAAAAATTAATTTTTTAACACTTTTTAATATTTTAATTTCTCTTATATATTTTAATTTTTAATATTTTTAAACTTTTTATATATTTTTTAATCTTTTATATTAACTATTAACTATTAACTATTTTATTTATTTAAGTTTCTCTATTAAGCTAGAATAATAATAAATATCCGAAAAGGATAAAGTATAATATATTTTTTAAATTAATATAGTAGGTTTTACTATATAAGACTTTTTATAATAACTTATTAATCTTTTATAAGCTTATTTATAGTTAAAAGCCGTTATTTTACGCTAGTAGCTATAGCGTTAAGCCGCGCCTAATCTATTTACGCCGGTGCTATTAGCTTATTAAGGTTAAAGCTATTATAGGCCGCGAGCTAATTTAACGCCGTTAAGTATTACTAGTATATAAAAGTGCTATTGCTATATAACTTAAGTAAGTTACTTAAAATAAGCGATGTTAAAAAGCCGCTATTACCCTAATTAAAGTTTTAGCTTTGCTTTATAAATATATACTTATCTAGTAAAACCGAGTAATTATTATAACCTTATTTTATAAAACTACTCGAAAGTAATTATTTAGCCGAAACCGAGATAACTGCTAATTAAGCTTAAATTATTACTTATATATACTTAAGACTTAGGTAAGGCTATTATATTTTATTATTTAAATATATAGATTTAATAGCTTTATAGCTATAAAAATAAACTTTATTTATAATAAGTAAATCTTTATCTAGGTAAGAAATTCTTTTATTAAAGTAAAGGAGTATAAAGATAAAAACTCTTTCTTATCTTAATAAATCGATATATTTATTAGCACTTTAAAGATATATAAGATTTATTTAAAAGAAATAAAGAAGTTTATTACCTATAAAGTAAGGATTTATAATAAGCTAAAAGGAAATAAGTTAAAGGGAAATAAAGATATTAATCGTTTAATATACTTTTTTAAAAAGGTTTACCTTTTATTTAAATAGATTAAAAAGATAAAGCCTAGTTATAGAAATATAATATAGTTAAATAAAATTTAATTTAAAAAAGAATATAATTATAAATCTTTTAACCTTATACTTAAAAGGGTAACTATTAACTATTTTATTTATTTAAGTTCCTTTATTAAGTTAAAATAATAATAAGTATTTAAAAAGAATAAAGTATAATATATTTTTTAAAATTAATATAATAAGTTTTATTATATAAAACTTTTTATAATAACTTATTAATTTACTTTTATAAGCTTATCTATAATTAAAAGCTGCTATTTTATATTAATAGCTATAATATTAAGCCGCGCCTATTTATATTAATATTTTTAATAAGCTATTAACTTTAATATAAACTAATTTATTAAAGTTAAAGTTATTATAAGCTATAAATAACTTAATTTAACGCTATTAAGCATTATATAAAAATGTTATCGCTATATAACTTAAATAAATATAAGTTATTTAAAATAAACGATATTAAAAAGCCGCTATTATTTTAATTAAAGTTTTAGCTTTATTTAAATATATATTTATCTAATAAAACCGAGTGATATACTTTTCTCGCTATATTATAAAACTATTTAAAAGTAATTATTTAGCCGAAATTAAAATAACTATTAATTAAGTTTAAATTAGCACTTATATACACTTAAAACTTAAATAAAGCTATTATATTTTATTATTAAATATAATATCTAGATATATAGATTTAATAGCTTATAAATAGCTATAAAAATAAACTTTATTTATAATAAGTAAATCTTTACTTAAGTAAAAGGTTTTTTTATTAAAGTAAAAAAGTGTAAAAATAAAAACCCTTCTTTATTTAAATAAATTAATATATTTATTATTACTTTAAAAATATATAAGATTTATTTTAAAGAAATAAAAAAGTTAATTATTTATAAAATAAAAATAAATAATAAGCTAAATAAAAAAAAAGGTTACTTATTTAATATACTTTTTTAAAACGGTTTACCTTTTATTTAAATAAATTAAAGAAATAAAGCTTAATTATAAAAATATAATATAGTTAAATAAAATTAAATTTAAAAAAATATAATTATAAGTCTTTTAACTTTATATTTAAAAAGGTAATCTTTTATATATCTTTAAATTTATATTTAATATTAAAAAGTTTAAAAATATATAATAATATAATATTTAATATCTCTTTTAAGTATAAGGTTAAAAGACTTATAATTATATTTTTTTTAAAATTAAATTTTATTTAACTATATTATATTTTTATAATTAAGCTTTATTTATTTAAATAAAAAGTAAACCTTTTTAAAGAAATATAATAAATAATTAACCTTTCTTTTTCTATTTAACTTATTATTTATTTTTACTTTATAAGCGATAAATATATTTATTTCTTTAAAATAAACTTTATATATCTTTAAGGTAATAATAAATATATTAATTTATTTAAATAAGGAAAGGTTTTTATTTTTACGCTTTTTTATTTTAATATAAAAACCTTTTATTTAAGTAAAAATTTATTTATTATAAATAAAGTTTATTTTTATAGCTATAAAGCTATTAGATTTATATATTTAGATAATAAAATATAATAGCCTTATTTAAGTTTTAAGCGTATATAAGTGCTAGTTTAAGCTTAACTAATAGTTATTTCGGTTTTATATAGCAGGCTAAATAATTACTTTCGAGTGGCTTTATAATATAGCGGAAAAGGTTATATTACTTAATTTTGCTAAATAAGTGTATATTTAAGCTAGAACTTATATATATCCTATAAGAGTATATTAGGGTAATAGCAGCTTTTTAATATTACTTATTTCGAGTAACTTATATTTAAGTTATACGGTAATAGCATTTTTATATAGTGTTTAATAGCGTTAAATTAGCTTATAGCCTATAATAGCTTTAACCTTAATAGGTTAATAGCTTATTAAAAGCATTAGCGCGAATAAATTAAGCGCAGCTTAATACTATAACTATTAGTGTAAAATAGCGGCTTTTAATTATAAATAAGCTTATAGAAGATTAATAAGTTATTATAAAAAGTTTTATATAGTAAAACTTACTATATTAATTTAAAAGATATATTATACCTTATCTTTCTTAAATATTTATTATTATTTTAGCTTAATAAGGGAACTTAAATAAATAAAATAATTAATAAAATAATCGATAAATTACTTTTTATTTATTTTAATAGCTTTAATATAATTAAATTAAATAAAATAAGCTTTATAATATTTATATTATTTATTAATAAATAAAAAAGCTTTATATAATTATTACTTATAAAAAAGAATTTAAAGTATTTTTAATATTTATAATTAAAATATTTAAAGCTAAAAGCTTTAAAGGTATTAATATAAGCTATATAAAAGGTAAAAATAAACGGTATATTATATATTAAATATAAAAATTACGCTATAATATATACTATATAGGTTATATTAAAATAAATATTAAAGAATTATATAAAATACCCTTTTTAATATATAATTTAAGATTTATTTAATTTCTTATATATTTTAAATAGCTTAAATTAGTTATTAATTTTTAAAAATAAATTCTTTAAAAAGCTTACCGCTTAACTACTTATAATAAAGAATAAAAAGAATATATTTATTATAATTTAAAACTATATAAATATAATATAAATATATTATAAACTTTTTATTTATAAAATGTATTAAAATATTAATTATTTAATAATCTTATTATATAGTATAATAAACTATATAGCTTAATATATATATAAAGGAATTAAAATTAAGCTTATATTTATAAATATATATAAATTAAATAAAGGAAATAAATATATAAAATAGAAATTTATTATTTAAGTAATTAAAATATATATAATAGCTAATCCCCTCCTAAGTATAAGGTTAAAAGACCTATAATTATATATTTTTAAATTAAATTTTATTTAATTATATTGCATTTCTATAATTAGGCTTTATCTTTTTAATCTATTTAAATAAAAGATAAACCTTTTTAAAGAAGCGTGCTAGATTTATAACCTTCGGTCCTTTCTTCGGCTTATTATTTATTATTACTTTATAGGCAATAAATTTCTCTATTTCTTTAAAATAAATCTTATATATTTCTAAAGTAATAATAAATATATTTATTTACTTAAATAAAGAAAGTTACTTATCTTTACGCTCCTTTACCCTAATAAGAAAACTTCTTATTTAAGTAAAAATTTGCTTATTATATTTTAAGTTTATTTCTATAGCTGTAGAGCTATTAGATCTATATATCTAGATAATGGAATATGGTAGCCTTACCTAGTATATATAAGTGCTAGTTTAAGCTTAATTAGCAGTTATCTCGGTTTCGGCTAAATAATTACTTTTAAGTGGTTTTATAGAAAAGGTTATAGTGGTTACTTAGTTTTACTAAATAGGTATATGTTTAAGCAGAGCCAGAACCTATATATATCCTATAAAATTAAAGTAATAGCAGCTTTTTAACATTGCTTATTTTAAGCAACTTAAAGGCCTAAGTTATATAGCGATAGCACTTTTATATACTAGTAGTGCTTAACGGCGTTAAATTAGGTTGCTTATAGCCTGCGATAGCTTTAACCTTAATAAACCGGTTTATATTAAGGCTAATAGCTTATTAAAAGTACCGGCGTAAATAAATTAGGCGCAGCTTAACGCTATAGCTATTAGCATAAAATAGCGGCTTTTAATTATAGATAGGCTTATAAAAGTAGATTAATAAATTACTATAAAAAGTTCTATATAGTAAAACCTACTATATTAATTTAAAAGATATATTATACCTTATCCTTCTCGGATACTTATTATCGTTTTAGCTTAATAGGGGAACTTAAATAAATAAAATAGTTAATATAATAGCTAATCTTTTTAAACGTTTTTAGCTATAAGCTTATATAGCAGCTATATACCTTTTTAATAGGTTATTATATTAAAAAAGCTTATAAAAGTTATTAAATTATATATTAAAAGTATAATTTATTTAATATTTCTATTAATATATTTCTTAAAAAGTTTATAAGCTTATAATAAATTTATAACTAAATTAGGTAAATATATTTATATATAGCTATTAAATATATTTACTTTAAAAAAATCGGAAAGCTAGCTAATATAAATAAATATATAAAGTTAAATTATATATTTATATTAAATATTTTATCGGTTATAAAATAATAAATATTTATTATATTTAAATTTTTATATTTAATTAAGTAATTATTATATAAAATATAACTTTTAATAAATAAATCTTTTATAAGCTTAAAGTAAAAAATAATAAATTAAATATAATAAAATATATAGATATACTTTTTAAGATTACTAATTAGGAGATATTAATATATTAACTAATATATAAGATGCTTAATATTTCGAGTTATTTATTAAATTAGCTTAAAAAGAATTTTAATTTAAAGCCTTTAAATATATTAGCTATAAGCTTAAGGGTAAGGGATAAAATTTTAATAAGTTTATAAAGCTTAAATTAAATATTTAAATTAATATAATAAGTATTAAAAGGTAATAAAGTATTTAAAGATATTTAAAAGGTTATTTTTTTAAAATAAAGTAATTTTGCTTAAACTAATAAGCTTAGCAGATTAAGTATATAAGATTCTTTTATATATTAAACTTTAAAAATAAATATAAAAAAGTTTTTTTTATTAAATTTTTTTTTTAATAATATAATTATAATATATATAAAAATATTATTATAAGTATTATAAACGTAATAGGTATTATAAGTAAGCTAACGCTATTAAAACCTTTCTTTAAAAAATAAAGAAATATATATTATAATATTTTATAAGAATAAATTAATTAATATTCCGGAAGCTTATAAATAGTTACTTTTCTTTAATATTTTTATATTTAATTAGCTAAAGATATAAAAAAAGAGTAATTAAATATAT
This sequence comes from Diaporthe ilicicola, assembly GCA_023242295.1. NCBI lineage: Eukaryota > Fungi > Ascomycota > Sordariomycetes > Diaporthales > Diaporthaceae > Diaporthe > Diaporthe ilicicola. Next base: position 22,337 of record JALPVH010000296.1, on the reverse strand, counting down.
AAAATATTATATTTAATACTTTAAGCTATAATATAATAATATATTATAGCTTATTAAAATATAGCTTTTCTTAATAAAAAAAGGAGATTATATAAAAGTAAGCTATTTAAATTACTTTTAAAAAATTAAAAAAAGCTTTAAAATTACTTAACTTATAATTTATTTATTAAAGTAGCTTATCTTAAGCTATATATTTAACTTAATATAAAAGCTTAAAGGTAAGTAAACCGAGCTTTAGCTAATAGCCGCTTACTTTCTTTTAAATAAGTTTTTTTTTATAAATAAAATAAAGATAAATTTTTTAAATAAAGAAAAGTATATTTAATAATATAAAAAGATTTATAGCTATATAATCTTTTATAAGAAATATATATTATTATATTTATTATAAAAACTTTTTAAATTATAATAGCTATAATAATATATAATAACTTTAAAATTAAATAATTTAATATTATTAATATATTTTTAAATATATTATTAATAAAAGATTTTATATATTATAAACTTTTTAATAAATTTAAAAAGTAAAAAAAGTATTTAAAGGTTATAAGCGCGCTTTATAAATTAAGAAATATATTACTTTTTTAATATAAAAAATTTATATTATCTTTTTAAAAGCTTAGCTTAATATTAAATATAAAAAAAAACTATCTTTTTTAAAATAAGTAAAAGATTATTATAATAATCTTTTATATAAATAATTATTTAATTTTTTATTATTAAAAAAATAAGCTAAAAGCTTAAAAAGTAATTAATAGCTTTAAAAATATATATAATATAAAAAATTAAAAAAATATAAAATAATATTTTAAGGTATATATTATAAGGGATTAAGCGGCCGGAAGGCTTTATTTAACTTATAACTTATATATTAAAAAGATTATTAAGCATTTTAGCTTAATTAAAGGTATTTTATTAAGTATATTATTTCTAAATATATTACTATAAAAGTATAATAGAATAATAATAAAAAAGTAAATTAAAGAATTTTAAAAAAGAGTTAGCTTTATTCTTTATATAAAAATTATAATATAAATAAATATAGTATATATAGCTATATAGCTTTCCTTTTATTTACTTAATTTAAAACTTAAGTATTTTAAAGTAGCTAAGTAATATATAGTATATTTATACGCTATTTATATACTTATTATTTAATATAAAAGTAAATAAATTTTTTTTTTAATCTTTATATTTAATATATTATTTATAAATAATAAAAAAACGCATTACTTATTATATAGATATATAATATATTTATATAGTAGGTTAATTAGCTAAAAAGTAGTTTAATAAAATATTATTATAATATTTATAATAAAAGCTAAGCTATTAAAGGTAATATATATTAAAAAAAAGCTTATAGTATTAAAATAATTACTTTAAAATCTTATTATTAATTTAAAAGGCTTTTTATAGCTATATAATAATAATTAATAAATAATTTAGCTAATTATTAATAAATATAAAAGGGTAATTATAAAGCTTAAATATATAAATATTTATAATATATAGCTAAAATAAAAGTATAATAAAGAAATATTTTAAATAAAATATTTATTTATTAAGCTTATATTAATAGATAAGCTTATAAAAAACCTTTTATAAGCTCGGTTTAAATATTTTTAAATATTATTAAACTTTTATAATATAAGTAAAATATTTAATTAAATATAGAAATTTTATTTATTAAAATAAAGCCTTTTAAATTATATTATAAAACTATATTATATTATATAATAAATTTATTATTTAAAAAAAAGGTTTATAAATATATAAAAACTTTTTTTAAGTATTTTTTTATATTTAAAGTATAGTATAATATTATTTTTAATCTTTTTTTTCTTTTTATTTTTATTATTATTATTCTTCTTAATTTTTATAAGCTAATTAAAATTATATTATTCTAGATATACCTTTAAAATCTAATATATATTAAATTATATTTTAATAATCTTTTAAAAAGGGGTTTAATTATTAAAGAACTACTTATTTAAATAAAAAACTAAATAATATACCTTTTTAAAAGTATTATTTTTAAATAATAAAATAAGGTTTTATATAATAATATATATAGTAAATAAAAAGTAAAAATATTTATAGCCCGAAAAGTATAATAAGTATTTATTAATATATAGAGCGTTAAAAATATTATAATAGGTTTTATTTAAATATTTATTTAACGTAAAGTATATATAAGGTAAGTAAGGTATATATTATTAAGCTTTTATAATTTATTAAGCTTAAGTTAAGGCTAAGCTTTTTTAGCGGAATTATATATATATTAATATTACTATTATAATATTTATTTTTAAAGGTAATATATATTGCTATAAGGGTAAGAGGTTAAGCTATAAGAAAAAGATAAGTAAGTTAAGATTAAAAGGCTTTTATTAAAAAAGTAAATTAAGCTTAAAGGTATTAAGCTTAAATAAACAGAAATTAATTTATTAGCTAAGCTTTTATTATATATAAAAGAAGGCATTATATATATATATATATTTATATATATATATAGGTATATATAAAAAAAAAGAAAGGGTATACTTATTAAAAAAAAAGAAAGGGTAAGTTAAGCAATAAGGCTTAAGGTTTAAATATATTTTAAAGCGCTTAAAAGGTATAAAGCTATTATTATTCTTTTTATTATATTAATTATATACTTTATTATTTCTATTTAAAATATATATAGCGCTATTATATTTTAGTTAAAACTATTATTTATTAGCTAAAGCTATTATATATTTAACTTTATTATTATTATTAAAATATTATAATAATAAGCATATAATATTTATTTAAATAATTATTAATTATTTAGGGGGTATATTATATAGCAGGGGCCTATTATTATAATATTTTATTTTATATAAAGTAAAGTAGCTTCTACTTTATTATTTATAATGCAAAATACTAGATAATATGCTTTATTCGATTGCCACGCTTATAATCGTAATAGATATCTTATAATATACCCGATCTGGGATGCTTTTAACCATGCTCTGCAGTACCCTTATTATCACACATACCAGGTATATCTCAGTGCTTTTAAAACCCCTATAGAACAACGGAAAGGTGATTCTATACGGAAGAGCTCGACCTAAGAAGGTAAATAGGAGCATCCCAGAGGCTACATTTTGGGTTTTCCGTGAAGCAGAGCATCTACCGGAGTTTGATTGCGAACTCCAACGAATGCTCGCAGTGTAAGCCATCGGAACAGGTCCTGACGAATATGGGCTATATATTACCAATAATTTATCTTGCTGTCCCATGCCTTAATTTGTCGACTTATATTTTGTGTGTCGATCTATACATCTTTTCCATGTACGCCATATATGTGTCCATATGCCATTTCAATGCGCAAATCTAAAGTCAAGCCGCTTGTTGCCCTGGTCCTTCGTGGTTCGCAGGTACTCATCCCTTTGTTCAGACGTCATGACACTCCAGACCTTGTCTCTCTTGGTGTTACGCCATTTGTAGTAGAATTTGATAGCAACTATGAGGACGGCAGTCCACGCAATGATGCCTAAGAGAACCTTGTTGCCTGTTCGATAATAGGGAGCATCGTCGGTGCGGTAGATCTAGGGTTCCATCAGCGCCACTTCGAAAGCAGGAAAGGGTACAATATATAAGTACTCACGTTAGATGCGATGATACTCCCAGCTTGCACCGTCATGTTGTATATGGCAGAACCTACGGTGCGGGTCCGGACGGAACCTGCGTTTCGCGAGGTGATTCCCACTAAAGAAGATCCGATTAGCAGGGTGCTATCCCAACAGAGGAAGTCTGAAGAGGGCAGTACTCACCGATAATAGCGTGGACATATGGGTACCCAACCAAGAGAGCCGAGCAAGCGTACCAGGCCCACGGACTCGCCCTCGAGGGCATGAGCTCCAGGGCCAGGACCAGCGGGAAGCACCAGATCATGCTCACGAGCACGATCCCGAAGCGGTTGTTCCACCTCTCCGAGACCCAGGTCCACCACAGCAGCTGGATCCCAAACAGGACGTACGCGGGGATCGTGAGCAGGTTGGTCCCGAAGGTGTCGAAGCCCAGCGACTTGAGGTTGAGCGTCAGGTACGCGGTGATGGGCGTCGCCGGGATCGTCCACGTTATGCCCAGGAGGTAGATGGGCCAAAGGTCATAGTCGCACAGCGCCTCCCAGAGGAGGGTCAGCGTGAGGCCCTGGCGGTTGTGCATCCCGCCCTTGGCCGGGTCGTCGCGGAGGACGCGGTTGACCATGATCTTCTCCTCTCTCTCGTTGAACCACCCATCGCGGCCTCTGAACCAGCCTTTGGTTTGTGTTGGCGAAGGCGGCATGTAGACCCCAGCGAAAAGACCGATTATGGTAGTCAGGCCTCCCTCAAGGGCAAACAGCCAGCGCCACTAAGGCAATTGATCATCAGCATTCAGTCTGATGAAGAGGCGTTGAACGACAGTCGTGAATGGAAAACCTTACCCCTGCCCATCCTGTTATCTCACGTAAGTGCAGGATTCCATATGCTAACAGGGCCGATATGATCTGAGTCGATATATACGCGCCCCAGAAGAAGCTCAAACGAATAGGCAGCTCCCTGGACTTGTAGAAAAAGCTCAGGTAAAGAACGACGTCAGGGATGAAGCCGCCCTCGACAAGACCCAAGAGACAGCGGGTCGCGTAGAATGACTTGTAATCCGTCAAGCGACACTGGCAAATCGAGATGATGGACCATAGAACCATTTGAATAGGTATCCCTATGCCAGTCGGTAAGTATGTGTGCTTCAGCTTCTAGGGGCTGGTTGTGTCACGAACAAACATCTGGACCGAGTTTCTTGGACAGCATCTGCGAGGGCAGTTCGGCGCAGAGAAAGCTCAAGTAGAAAATCGTCTGTCCCGTGTTGTACTGGTTGGTGACCATTCCCAGGTCTTCCAGCATGTTGTCGGACAAAGCCTGGGTGATATTTCCACGGTCCAGTTGCAGGCAGAAGAACATGAGGCAGACGAAGGCGCAAATCTTCAAATCGATCTGGTCCGTCCATGTGAATTAGCCCGCGGATCATCTGCTTACAAGTCTCGTTTTCTCAGCGTCACTCACCCTCCTGACTAGTCTCTTTTCTTCACTCTCGGTCCATTCGAAGGTTGGATCATAACGGTGAGCGCCCTCATACTCTGGTATCGGCTGATAATTCTCGATGTTACCACCGCTCGCCCATACTCCGCCCTCGCTCTCTCCGAGCCTCGCAGAAGAGGTCTTGGAGGAAGTCGAAGTCTCGACGGCGTTCTTTGCAAGCTCGACATCCTGAGGCTCGTAGCCCTCCGAAGAGGGGGTGGCTATGCTGGACATCACAGCGCCTAGGTCTTGGCTCGCAACCCAGGAGGGCTAGAAGAAGCCGGCAAAGACAGAGAGGAGGCTGGAAAATAAAATAAAAAATGTAAATAAAAGGGAAAGCCTAAAGGGGCAGGGCACAAGACGGCCGGCGCAGACAAGCTCTCTGGGCAGTCTGGGCAGCCGGCATGCTGATATATGGGCTGCTCGGTCCGATGGTCGTAGATCAACCACACCCAGGGCGATGCAACGATGATGGGATACCCTGCCTTTGGCCCATCTTAGCCGACCGGCTGGGCTTGCAGAGACTTTCGTGAAGTTACAGGTGGGAGTGGCAAGGGACATGGGGGGCACGCGGGTCGGCGAGGATGATGTGATTTAGACTAGTGGTAGCACACGGTGATGATCCCAGAGGGAGGCCACAGGGAAGGAAGAGCGGCCGCAGTGCAGCGTCGCATCCAGATCATTGTGTGACGCTCACTGCAGGCGAAAGGATCATCTCTCGGGTGCCGGTGTCGATGATGCTTTCTGGCCTTCGCGTCGAGAGATGTCACTGTCCGCGTCATCTTTGTGATGTGTGCATCTACGCTGCGTGTTGTTGTCGCCTTGACTCAGGTACACGAGTCCGTCCGAGAGAGCGACAGCAAGGGTGCGGGCAATATTGCTGGGAGAATATCCAGTAGACTACCAGATAAGTAATTAATTATAGCGGACTCCACCAGAGCAGCAGCACCATCCCACGCGTCGGAGAGCAGCATCGTCAACAGGCTGCGTGCCCGTGGCGTAATAGGTTCCAAGGTTGTCATCCAACTGCTGGCCACAGCCGAGGGCAACGTCGAACCCGACAGGACGGGCCCACCAACAAGCAGCAAAGAGCCCACAGGCATGGCGAGATCCTAAAATGGCCGAGGCTAAGGCACGGTGGCAGAGTGCTGAAATGGGCTCGAAAGAGGGCGTGGGGGGAACGTACAGGCGACAGACGTGGGGACAGGCGTGAGAAGGCGAGGCCTTTGTTTTCCCGGCATTGCGCATTGTGCAACAAGGTGCGATATGGCGCAACACCACGACGGGCCAATGGGCGCGTATCCATCTGCAAATGGAATCCAGTCTGCTCGTGTGGGCTGAGTTTCAAAAAGAGGAGACGCGGCGGGGATAAAATGCTCGAGTCGCGGATGTCGAGGGGGTTTTGGATGGGAGAGGAGGATTGCGTGCTCGTCACTCCAAATGCCAACATCGATAAGAAAAGGTCAAGACCAACTCAGACAGCAATTCGGCCGACAACCGACAGAGGAGATTTCGCATGCTGCAGCTTGCACGCTGCAATTGTTTCATGCAGGTCAGAATTGAGAAAGAGAAGACTGGTTGCACAAGACAAAGCAACGACCAAAGGCAAGTTTTCTCAATTCATCAGTACTAACAGCTATGAGAGATATCAACAAGGGGGAAATCTGGGGGTATCATGTAGGATGGACGGTTGTATGGCTAAGAGAAAGCAACCCAACCCAAGCTCGAATGCGAAATGAATAAGAAATGGGCCTCCGATGATATGCTGCAGTGCAAGAATACTCCGGTCTTCTGCACGGAGACAGACGCAAAAAGAGAAGAAGAAAAAAACCCAAGCTCATGCTCCCAAGGGCGAAACAAGTATTCAATTGCAGCAAAGTTTGTGATTTCTTTACCCAGCCTCCTCCTCCTCCTCCTCGTCGATCGTTGCCGGCTTCTGAACGGTGGGATCCTGTGCCGAGCTCTCAGCAGTTACCGTCTCGCTCGTGGCGGACTCTTCGCCTTCTTCGGGAGCGGCAGGCTGGGCCTGCTCCACAGCCTTGTCAACCGCAGCCGACGCCGAGGCAGCCGCGGCTTTCCTCTCCTTATAGGCCCTCAGCCTCTCTTCCCGCTGCCGCACCAGCTCCTGCTCCGCCTCGATAGCCTTCTCCCTTCGCCCATCGACATCCTCGCGCTTGACCACCCTCCTCAGGCCCTCACTAGCCTGGAGCAGACCATCGATACTAATGGCATGGTTCGTCATCTGGTGGTTGATGTACGTGTACACCGCTGCGGGGCTGTCGCAGCCGAGGAGCTGCTGCTCGTTGAGCTTGAGCAGGGCCAGCGCGACCTGGAACAGGAACGTGCTCCCGTCGCCGAAGCATAGCACCACGTCCCAGACCCGGAAGAGAGCCTCGGCGGACAGGCAGTCGGTGAAGACGGAGAGGAACCACTGGAACGTCATGGTCTCGAGGGCGATGCCTAGCTCGTCAAAATGTGCCGAGAGCCGGGGCAGAACCTCTGCCACATAGCCACGTAAAACTTGCTGGTCCGCGCGTGAGGCAAGGAGGCTGTGGTCGTAGTAGCCCGAAGGGAGTATCTTCTCGATGATACAGACAAGAATCCAGAAGGCCTCCTCGGCAGAAGGCATGATGAGAAGGAGGTTGGCGGTGATGAGGTTCATACCTTGGCAGTACCCAACCTCTGGATTGCGACGGGAGTACGCCAGCAGCACCTCATTCAGCTTCTGCACGCCTGGACCCTTGCGGAAGAAGATGTTGTCCGTCAATGTGCGGTTGATGTCAGCGCGGATCTGCTGCGCTACTTCTGGATTGTCGTTCAACTCTGCGCGGTTGACCAAGTCGTCGTAGTAGCCCGGGATGCGCAAGTTAAGCGCGCCCGAGCACTCGGCCCAGATCTTGGATCTTATCAAGACAGGTATGCCACCGAGCACAAGGCGGTTGAATTCGTTCCACTTCGCCCGGCCGACCTTGCCCTTGTTCGCCCAGTTGGCAACACCAATCAGCTCGCCATCGGCCACACGCGCCTCCGGCATCATAGCCGTGGCCTTCTGGAAACGTGCTGCGGCAGCCTCTGCGGCAGATGCATTGGCAGCTTCGCCCTCGCGCCGCCGCTCCGCCCTGACCTTGCGCAGGAAGTCATTCCACCGGACCGTCTTCTCCCTCTGTAGGCCGTCGTGCACCTCACTCAGCTGTTGGAGGAGGATTCTGACCGGCTCGGCATCCTCCTTGACAAGTGTGCCAGACGCTGGCTCTTCCGTCACGGTGACCGGTTCTTCACTCACAGCTGCCGTCGCGGTGATGGCGGGTGGTATGAACCCGCGGTCGTCTTGCGCAGCAACTAAACCAGGGGACCGGGGTACCGGTGGTTCACCACCTTCCAGAACCTCGATCGTCGGCGCACTGATGGACGGCGTGTGCGAGAGCAGCTCGGTGGGGAACGTGGCGATCTTCAGGTAGTCCTGCCACCTCTTAGGCCTGCTCTCATCGCGGGCTTCTTCCGCCGAGGACGGCGTGTTCGGTCGATCGTCGCTTCCCGCATCCCCTTTGATGCTGCCGCCCTCTTCCGCGGACACGGGCGAAATGTTTGCCCTGACATTGGAGAGCATTTCTGTGCGGCTGCCTCTTTTGAATTGCTTCGCCATCTGCTGAGCCTCGCGCTGCCTTTTCTTCCGTCGCTGATCGTAAATAAACCCGAATCGGTCGGTCAAATACTCCGAGCCGCTGTAGTTGTTGTAGAGCCGTGTGAGCGTGGGTGGCTGATCCTCAGGGGGCAAGATACTGTCCATCTCAACAGGCCCATACGTCTCTGGGCGTGTAGCTAGTTCACCCGATGGATCTGTTGCCATTGTATCCCATCGTTCTTGTGTCTGGTTGCGTGCCGACGAAACAGTCTGTATGTTGTGTTGGGTAGCTGTGCGGCGCATGGCCGCCAAAGCCCCTCTAGGACCTCCCTGGTTGGAGACAGCTCTGGCGGAAGCATTCGTCCTGGCGCTGGAGGCGGATGGCGTTCTTAGTGACCCTGCTGCGTTCGAACTGTTGGCTCGCCCTCTAGACTCGGTGTCTCGTCCCGTAGAAGCACCGCCACCAGCAACCATCCTCAGCACAGAATTCGCCAACGACGTCTTCCTGTTGGCATTCACAGAGTGGATACTCGAAGCCCGGCTGGAGCTCCTCAATGAATCCTGCTCCGGCGGGCTGAAAAGGTCTTCCTGTATCGTGGGCCTCCGGTCAGTCGCCGGTGCCTTGATGACTGTCTGCTTCCCATTGTCACCATTGAGACTGCTTGCACGGCTTGCACGGCTACTTGTGTTCTTGCTGGTCCCCCAGAGATAGTCCTTCCAGCCCTTTGACGTGGCTTTGTCATCAGTGTCTGCCGCGTTAGACGTATTTCGGGCCCGAATCGTCGCTCCGTTCTCTCCCACGAACAGTCCGGAACCGTGCACAAAGTCTTCAGACATGGCGTCCTCGACTAGCTCCTCCACGCCGCCCTTCCTGGCCCCTGAGTTCCTGGCCTCGCGCTCGACGGCCTTCAGCCTCGTCTCGAGGTCCATGTTCGACAACCCACACTCCAGTATGATCTTTCGTAAACCCCTTTCGCGTTCTTCGGACCGCCGCCGCAAGGCGGCTATCTGCGCGTCTCGCGCGGCCAGGTCTTCTGCTATCGAACGCACCAGACCCAAGGCGCCATACCGCTCGATAAGCCGCTTGATGTGCGCGTCGTCTGCCACGTGCAGCGCGCCAGGCAGGTTCTGCTGGAACACGGGCGCGTCATCCTCGAAGAGTGCGGTGCGTGGCCGAGTTGAGGAGGCAAGGGGCTTGTCAGTGGTCGTGAGGAGCGTCTCGACGATTGACGAAGGGCGCGTGCTCGCATCTTCCTGCTGCGGTGGGGGCAGGATGTACGACGTGGCAGCGTTTGGGGTGGACTCGTCTGCGCCATCGCCAGCTGGGGCGGGCGAGGGCGAGGGCGAGGACGGGGTGCTGGGTACGTCGTCGCGTGGAGAAACGGGGGAGAAGCTCGGGAAGGAGACGAGGGATTTGTCGGATTCGGCGATCGAGGCTGCGGAGCTGGATGGTTGTGATGTCAGCTTCCCCCTTCTCCTGCTGGTCGCGCGCACCGTCGCCGATCTCTGCGATTTGGTCGAGTGGACAGACGCTTGTGAAATGGAGCGCTCGAGCTCAAGCGGTGATGTCGAAGCTTCGGCATCCATCTTGGCGTATCCGGCTGAACATGTTTGTGTGTGAAGGCTTGCCACACGTGTTGCTCAGCTTGTGCCGACGGAATTTTTTAATATCCTTTTTTTTTTTTTTCACCGAGTCAACAACATGAGGTGGCCGGGCGAGTGTCGCGTGGTGGGATCTGAGACCCAAGCGTTGCATGAGCAGGCCAGAGGCAGCCGGGGCGTGGAGCGAAATATGAATCATATGTAATGACGATATGGGTTATGCATCTTGGTGCATTCCCCTCTATTTATAGTGATATTCGCTCGCCGGGGGATTTTCGATGCCAAGTACGGTTATCTGAGCGCATCCACCACCGGCACGAACCTTATATTAACCTTCACTACGATCTTCCATCGGCCTTCTTGCAACATAGAAAAATGAGGATGCATTTAGTGAGATTTTGTCACTGGTTTATGACAATTTCAATTTGTGACATCTAATATCACGACTCTTCCACCACTCGATTTACTTGAAAAATCACTTGACAACAATTCAACTTTTAATGTGTGATTTTTTTTTAATTCTTTTTAAGTTAAGAGCAAATTACTTTCGACTAACAAAACCACTTCTGTGATAATGATATAGCCTATTTTGTGGAGTGGCCTCCTGAACTCCGAGGCCCGGAACTCCAGGCCGAAACATCAATCGAAATCCACGAGCCAGTCCAAATCCTTATACATCCCCATTCCATAGCAAGCATTGAGTCCTACTTAGGAATTGTTTGTTGTGCTGCCATTTGACAAAACTATTCTATCTACAAAATACGGATATAATCCCCGCCAGCTTCACCACGACATGAAGACTGTAGCACCAAACCAGGAGGTATCCCGGAACCAAGTATCTGTGACTTCCTTTTTGTAAATATCATGGAAAATTAGATGTTAGGTCCTGGTCTCCGAGGGTCTTCTCTAGAGATGCCTTTGTACTACCCAGGTACCTTGGCTGAGACTAACTACAAGCAAATCGACCCGTTAATGACGACAATGTCTCACACATAAAGCTGCAAATTATTTCAAGGTTTCGAATATTTCATTGGGTCCCTCAGGAAATATTCTAAATCCCCTCGATATATGACACTACAATTCAAAATGCTACACAGATCTGACATATGTCGGCGAGCCTGGAGTAGTGGATCATGGCGTCCGATAAGATTTAGACAATCAAGCCCCAAGTGAACCTTCGAAGTTGCATTTCAAATTAACGGTGATGTAACAGTGCATCACACTAAATACTGCTCTGCCAATCTTCTTTATTACACGCTTACTTTCCGGAGTAATTAATGCTAGAGAGTTAATTTCGGGATTGCGCTTAGCTCTATCGCAATTTCTATATATATAGTGTTATAGTGGATCGTTAAAAAAAACGCAACTTGCAAAAACGCGTTAAATTATTACTAATTAGCTATATATATACCCTTTATATATACCTATCTATATAACGCAATTTAATAGCTATATAAATATAATTAATTAAGTAAATACTTTAAAGCTTTCGCTATTAATCTATATAAGTTATTATATTTAATACTTAATATATTAGCTATAAATATAAATAACCGCTATAACTTAATATAATATTAAGTTAATTCGTTTATTAATTATATTTTTTTTAAAATCTTTCTACATTTATATAGCAATTTATAATACCTTTAAAAGTAATTTAGCTATTTTCGGTATATTTAAAAGCTTCGGATAAAGGTTTATAATCTTTTTTTTAAATAAATATTAAAGATTTTTAATAAAGTTAAAATTAAATAAATAAAGCGGCTATTTTAATATATAAATACCCTTCTTTTTAAACTAATCTTATATAATTTATTATATATATATAAATATATTATTTTATATAAAAATAATATTATTACTTATAATTATTAATAAATATTTTTAAAGATATTTAAAATAAATTATAATATTAATATTATCTTATTTAATATCGAGATTATTAAAAAGTAATATAAGGTTACTTTTTATATTATATTAAATATTACTTTAATATATTTAAAATTATTCTGCTTTCTTATACTTAACTTATATATATTTAATATTTATAGTTAAACTTTTTATTTTAAAAGAATTAAAAAAAAATATATTAAAAATATTAAGGCACCGTGGCGTATTGGTCGAGCGTTAAGGTACCCTTCTATACTGGCAATGCGAAGGGTATGGGTTCGAATCCCGCTAATGCCTTTTTAACCTGCCCTCCCGACGGCGCACCCCTTTAGCGCCGAAGGGCGAGACTAATTTTTCCCCCTTTAACTAATTCCCTATAATTGCGTACCTATTACTGTTAGTTACTATATCCCTAGCTAATAAGGGTTTTTCCTTATATTGCGGGTTTTTCCTTATTAGGCGCCTATAGGGCCTTCTGGGAGGTACTTAACGGCGTAGCAAATGCTTCTTACTATATAAAGTTACTTGCGGAAGCTTAAGTGTAAAGTAAACCGAGGTTTATAGAGGAAGGGGGAGCTATAGCCTTAACTAGCTTCCTTCCCCTTACTTACTATATTTTAAGCTTTAAGAGATAGAATTTAAATAAGATAAATAATCTATATTAAAATATTAAAGTTAAAAAAAGGTTAAAGTTAATTTTATATTTTTTAGCTAAAATATTTATTTTTAGCTTATATTAGCGCTATATTTAATAATACTTTTATTTATAAATAAAATATATTATTAGTATTTAAGCGGCTTATTTTAATACTTTAAAGCTTATATAAGTTTATTTATAACGTAATCTTTAAATAAATATAAATATATTATAATAAAATAATATATTATTTTATTTTAAATTAGCTTTTTTTAAATAATTAATTTTAAGTAATTAAAGCTATAATTCTTTATAATTTAAGCTATTAATATAAAGGGATTAAAAGCTATATAATATAATATAAGTTTTATATTACTTTTAAAGAGAAGGTATAAATAGCTATAGCTGGTTTTAAAGATATCTAAATTATTATAATTTTAATATTAGATAATATTATAAATATAGCTTTTCTTTATATCTTTTTTAATAGCGATTATAAAGGCCGTTTAAATTAAGTTATACCTTATAAAAATATAGTTTTTTATATAAAAAGTTAAGTATTTAAACTTTTCTTTTTAAGGTAGTGTATAAAGTATAATAGGTAATTAAAGTTAAGGAGTATTTTAAGGGTTATAGTAGTTATACGAAAAACGCGGTTTTAATAACGCAAGTTGCGTTTTTTTTAACGACCTACTGTATATGGGTTGCATATCCCTGGCTCTTTTCCACGCAGTCAACGGAGTCGCATGTGCGGGCTGGCATCACCTGTCACCGGTTTCGATGAATATGTCCAGAGCCATCTTTCAGTTATGTGGAGATTTTCTCACTACGGCTTGTCATAAAAGAAGTGTCACTGAGTATACAGATTTTGAGCGCCTTTGATGCAACCATGTTCTCTGACGGCCAGTCATTGCTCCTGATGGATGGGTCGAGCACATAGAAATTGTGAGCTTGGCAATTTTGGTTAGGCAGCGGACACATGTTTACCTAGGTACCCAGTGTTGATGCAGCGGAGCTATGTGAATACGGCGGAAAGGTCTCGCATTTTTTGACGAAGGCAGCCACCAGCGCATGGTGGGAAACAGGATAATCAAAGCTGTTAATTGCCTAAGTAAATGCTGGTTATCCCGGTTATGCAATCTAGATCTTGGTGGCCCTGTTTCTGGGAAACTAAGAAGAGGGGCTGCTCGTGGGAGGCGACAACTTTGTCAGCAAGCCCCAATGAGTCCACGTACATACTACAGCCTCATCTTCCAGGCCTTTAAACTTTTGACAGCAGGGCCTCAAATTGTGGTGTGCCAACCCCTTATTGCGAAATACCTGTCGAGCGCGGGAATTATGGAAGCCATCAACCACCTAACAATCCTCGGGCGCCAGAGCAGAGAGCGATAAGAGGACCTGAGATTCCCTTGCTTCCCTGCAAGCAAAACCACCTGCAGTCTTGGAAAACTTGAGATAAATTCGAGAACAGCCATGATCGCCACCAGGGAACTTGAAGACGGCAATTCCGAGTTTTCAGTTGCGAACGCTTTTCCTTATTCAGGCAGACACCTTTGGCCGGGCTCTTGAAAACCCGCGAGGGAGGGGGGGGGGGGTGAAGCACAAAGTCATGTTTGTGGGGTCCCAACCTGGAATTGAGCTGTCACCTCAGCTGCAGAGCCTCGTCGCGCGCGCCCGACTAGTCCACCGTTCAAGGACAGCTTTGAGCTTGCTTAGCCTGTCGGTCAAGGCGATTGCTCGTTGTCGCAGAGTGAATTCGAGGCTGACCGCTTGCATAAATCCTATACTACAACCTCAACAGTCAGGATGGATGATCGATGCTGTATAGGGGATTTAGGGGTGGGCCGACCTCACATGTGCATGCAGCCCGATACTACCAGACATACGCTCGTAAGTGACAATGACTATGCCTCGAGTATGCCTCACGTATGCAGCATGCAGGCGCCTTATTCAACCATGCATATGCCGCCCCCACGGATTGTTCGGACCCGTTTTGGTCGCGCCAGAAACAGAAATAGACCGGTATTGTAACTCGTGGTGACACTGCAGGCTGGACTGGCCACACAAACCGAATTACCGGCTTCTGGTTTGGCATCCTTGTCAGCATACTAAGCCCTGACATATTAAACAGCGCAAATCCCAGTACGAGTGCTGATTTGAGGAGTCCCCAGGTCGACAACGCGGCTGAGTTGTCTATTTGATGCTGGTTAGGACCCACGCAAATCCCAGAGAATGCGTCCACGGGTTCTTTTCTCATGGGCCCGCCCATTTTACTAAATGTGCTACCAATTTCCACAATTTCATGTCTTTTTCAGACTCGAAGATAAATCATATCTTTGATCGCTCATTACGATGGCCCCTGCTCAAGCCCCGAGCACCCCAAGCGACCTAGGGACAGCCGTCATCGCCGTGGCATGGGTCCTTGCAGTCCTTGCGACTGTAATTGTCGCAGTTCGCTTCTACGTTCGGCTTGGAATCGTCAAGAAGCTCTTTGTAGATGACTACATCATATTAATCACCCTAGTTAGTACTAAATCTCCATTCAAGCTGCTTAGGGCTGGCACACTTTGAATATCTAAACAATTGACCAAATCAAACGAGACTAGGTTCTTGCGCTCGGGAACAGTGCATTCGTCACCATTTCTGCTTCGTGGGGCCTGGGCTATCATATAGATTCCCTTGCTTCCAATCCTGCCCGGATCACCAATACGATCAAGTGGATGTTCTTGTGCGAGAATTTCGCCATCATGTCGCCCGGCTTTGGTCGTATATCCTTCGCTTTCTTGCTCCTTAATCTACTGCCTCCGAGTGGCCCCAGAAGTGTGCGCCCAAAGATATTGTGGACCATCATCGCCACACAGTTCGTCATTGATGTCGGCACAGTAATCATAAGCATGACCCAGTGCAGGCCTATTGCGGGATTTTGGGACAGAACAATCCAAGCTGGTTGTTGGGACCCACGCGTGCAGCAATATACCGGCTTCTTCCAAGGATGTAAGTTGATACTTGTATTATCGAGTCCCCCTCACCCAGTTCTCCCATATGGTCAGTGCAGTGGACTGACTAGTAAAATGTTGGAAGCCGTGTGCTCCGTAGTAGACTTGACCCTAGCTCTTTTCCCGACCAACTTGTTCTGGAATTCGAACATGAAATGGAAGCAGAAGTTGACCTTAAGCATTATCATGGGACTGGGCATATTGTAAGCCCCTGTAATAGCCTTATAATAGACACACAGGCTTCAATCTTAATTAAAGGTAACTTATTTTAGGTAAAATAGCTAATTTAATTAAAGGTATTCCGAAGTATATATAATATATATTCTAGTAAATTAATTAACTAGTTATAGGAAAGCTTATAAATAGCTATTTATATCCGCTAAAGCGTAAAAGTTAAAATTACCCCCTAATATATCTAGTTTCTAAAAAATATATATATCCTTATAAGCATTTATTTATATTTATATTTTATATAATTTAATTCTTCTTTTTATTATATAATCTTATAAGCTATTATTATTCTTTATTAAATTTCTTATTATAGTTAACGATATTTTCGGGTTTAAAACTATTAGTTTAATATTTATTATTATTAGCTATAAGGTTAATATTATTAATTTAAAACTATATAGTTAAGTTATTATTAATTTAAGATTATTTATTATTAGCTATAAGGTTAATATTATTAATTTAAAATTATATAGCTAAATTATTATTAATTTAAAATTATTTATTATTAGCTAAAGATTTATTATTATTAATTTAAAAGTTAGTTATAACGCTATAAATAAAAAGTAAATTAATTAAAGCTTTTTTAATAAAGGTTATTTTAATATTAAATAAGTTTTAATATTTATAGATATTATTATAAATCGTTATAACTAATATTTATATATTTAATTTCTTTTTAAGCTTAAGCTTTATAAAAGGTTAAATTAATATTCCGGTATTATAATTTATATTTTTTTTTTTAAATAAAGCTTTAACTTTCTTTTTATCTTTCTTTTTAAACTTTAAAAATATTTTAAATTAAAGATTTAATACCTTACTCTTCTTTAATATATTTATAATAGCTATATATAATTCCGGATTAAGTAAATAAATATTTAAAATTTACTATTAATTAGAAACCTTATTTTATTAAAAAATAAATTTTATTTTTTAAAAGGGTTTATAATATAAGTTAATAGTTTTATTAGTAATCTTAATAATATTATTTTTTATAAAAAAGGTAAATAGCTTAAGCTTATCCGGTTTAATTAAAGCTTAAAGCTATTTTAAATCTTTATAATTATAGGTATAATAATTCTTATTATAAAAAATATATAATAAGGTTTTTTTATAAGCTTTATTATAAAAAAGGTAATAGATATAGTAAATATATCTTTAATTTCTAAAATCTTTATATTATATATTATATAAATCTTAAATAATCCTATATTAACTAATAACTTTAGCTTAAAAACCTTATAGCTTATTATAATAATTAATATATAAGATATTAATAAAAAGCTATTTAGGTTTAATAAATATAATATTAAGGCAGTTAATTTTAATAAAAAAGCTTATAGTTTAATTATAAATTATAATTAAAATAATTATATTTTATTTTTTATTAATAAAGCTAATTTATATATAAATATTAATAAAACTTTAAATAATTCTTTTATTAAATAGCTTATTAAGGTAAAGCCTAATTTTATAAACCTTATTATTATATAAAGTAATAATATAAATATTTAAATATATTTAGCTATTAAATTTCGGAATATTAAATTAATAAACCTTTATAATAAGTTTAGCTATTATTTAAGCTTATTTAATATTATAAATTTATATAAAATAAAGATTTAATTACTAATAAAATAATTAGTAATCTTTTTATTTTAATTTATTTATTTTATTTTCTATAATAATACTTTTTAATTAATTACTATATAAATATAAATTAAATACTTTTAAAAGGCTTAGGATTATTAATATTATATAAGAAAATTAGCTATCTATTATAAAATAGATTTAAGAATATATTATAAAGCAGTTTATATTAATATTAATTATAGAATAGAAAAACCGTTTATTTTAATTTAGCTATTAAAATATATTAGAAAAGAGGTATAAAATATTAATTTAAAAAAATATTTTTATATTTCTCTTTTTTAATATATTTATTAAATATAAAAGGCTTATTTTACCGGTAATCCTTAATTAAAATAATTAAAAATATATTAAGTTTATATTATACCTAATAAATTAATAGCTTATATTTATATAAAGCTTTATCTATTATAATAATATTTAAATAGTAAAGCTTTTTATAAAAAAGGTTTTATATAATAATAAATATATAAATAACTAATTATACCTTATATAAAATCTTAATAATAAAATCTTTAATATTATTATTTAAGGCTTTTATCTTTTTATAAATAAAGCTATAATTAGGGTTATTAAGCTTTATTAATTCTTTAAGTAAAATAAAATAAAAGTTTAAGTTAAGCTTTTTATAAATAATATTTTTAAGCTTATAAATATTACCGAATTTATAATATAAGAATATACTTATTTTTTAAAAAAATTTCTTAGCTATCTTAAGGTTTAAGCCGGTATAAATAAAATTTATAAATTTAAAGAATTCTTTAACGTTATTATTTTATATTTTATAAAATTATCTTTTTAAGGCGCTATATTTAATATTAAGGTTTATAATATAAATAATTAACTTTTAAAAATTAAGTTTATTATTAAATATAGTTTATATATATTTAGCTAGATTATCTATATTTATATTTTAATTAATAATAATTATATTATAAGGGTAGCAAATATAATTAAGATATTTAAATATTATATTTTATTAAACTTTATCGAAGATATCTTTTAAAGTTAGTATAAAAAGTAAGTTTAAAGGTAAGTTTAAATTTTAAGTTTTTTTATATAATACCTTAAATATTTTATTTAAATTATAAATTATATTTATATAAACCTATTAAATTTATTTATTTTAATAAAGGTTTTTTAAGGCTTTTATTTTAATTTTACTTAAATTAGTAAAGCAAGCTAAATTAAACTTATAATTATAAAGGTTTTTAACTATATTTAAGATATTCTTTATATATTAATAATAGCCGGTATTTATAAGTATTATATAAATAATAATAATTATCTCTTATTTAATAAAGCTATATATAAGGTATAAAATATTATAGTAATTAATACCTTTATTTTTAATAAAGTTATTAATCTTCTCTATTATATATTAAGAAAAATTATCTTTATTATTAAGGTTAATAACTTTAACGTTATAATAGTTATATTTATCCTCTTATAATTTATTATTCTATTTTTTATTATTTTATAAAGGTTAGAATTATAGTATTTATATTATAATAAAATTACTTTTATATAATAAATAAATATAAGCTATAATAAGCTTAAGGAAAATAAAGGTTTTATTATTATTAGGGACTTTTTTAATAATTAAGGTTTTTAATAGAAATTAATTAAGTATATAAATTATAGATAATTAATTCTTTAAAAATAAAAATAAAATATTTATAAACCTTTTAATAACCTTATTCTTTTATTTTTAAAAACTTTATATAATTATTTAAATAACTTTTTTATTATTATTAATAAAAGATTTTAAATAAAGTAGGGTAAAGTATAAATTAATATTATTATTAGCGCTTAATATATTATTATATAAAACCGAGGTATTAAATAGTATTAATTAGTAATATATCTTATATATAGCTTTTTAAAAAATTAAAAAGTTATTTATAATATTTATAATAACTAAATATCCTTTAAATATTAAAAACTATTTTATTAGGGGAGTATATTAATATTCTTTTATTACTAATAAGCCTTAAACCTTAGCTTTTATAATATAATTATTAATAACCTTAATAAGCTTAATCTTTATTAGCTTTTTAATATTAAAAACTTATTTATAATTTTTTAATATAGCTATTAAATCCTTTATATTAATATAAAATAGTAGCTTATATAAAGTAAAATCGATATAAAAAGCGAGATCTTAATTTTTAAGCTAATTAGATTAATATAAATACTTAATTAAAAAGAAATAATTAAATATTTCGGAATATAATATATTATAAGCTATATAGATTCTAGAGAAGATTAAGGCGTTTCTTATAATATTAATAGCTATTTAAAAATATATATAATATTTTTTAATTATATTTAATATATATTAATAATAATTTTATTATTTTTTTATATTTATATATAAATCCCTATTTATATAAACTTTTTAAAGTTATATAATAAATATATAAATAATATCTTTTATAAGCTTTATATTATTATTAAATATTTTAAGCTTAAGGTATAAAAGGATAATCTTTTAATAATTATTTATTTATTCTTATTAAACCTTATATTTTAATTCTTTATAAAATTAAATATATTTCTATAATTTATTATAAAGGGCAGATATAATATTATAAATAATTTTAAGCTTAATTTTATTATCTATTAATATAGGTATAAGGGTAAAATTAAAACTAATTATAAATTTAATTTATATATTTAAAGAAAGGATAAATTTAATAAACTTTTTCTAATTATTAAAAGAAAGGATAATAATTATAAATAAATAGTTTATAAACTTTTATTTACCTTTATATTATATTAAATACTTTTAAATTTCTATAAGAAGAATTATACTCTATAAAGTTAAATCTTAAAATTATTTTATAGCTTATTTTTTATAAATGAAATTATAGGTAACGCTATTTTTAAAATAAATAAATATATTATTATTATTTTTAAACTTTATCTTTATTAATAGCTTAATAATATTAGCTAAAAGAATATTTTTAAAATTATTAATAGTAATAGGTTATCTATTAATATATTTTTTAAAATATTTATAAATATTATCTTTAACTTTAGCGTTAAATTATAATAGATTTATTACTTAATTTTTAAAGTTATTCTAATTATTAATAATAATAATATTAAAAAATAGTTTTTTAAAATATAAAAATATTATAAATATCGGTTTTAAATCGCTTAATATTAGATATTTATAATATAATAAGATTATAAAAGGTATATTTAATAAAGAAGATATTAATATTATTGGTAATTATATCGATTATAATAATAAAGATATTATTAATTTAATTAGCCGCTAACTTATAGTTTTTTATATATTTTTAAAGCTTATCGAAAGTAAAAGTATTTTAATAAAGCTTTAAGGTAAATAAATAAAGGGGTATTATTATTATAATAGATTAAACCTTTATATTATTATAATAAATATTAATAATAAATTAGATTTTAATATTAGTAAAAAGGCAGTTATTAAACTTAACGATTATAGAAAAATAATAATATTTTATATATCCTAAAGTATTAAGGGTATTATTATTAAATAAAATAATAGATTTATTATTTATAAATATAAAGTAAATAAATATAAGAAAGATTTATTTTATTAACTTTTTCTTATAATTTTTATTATTATTTTAATTAAAATTTTTAGATAGCTTTAAGCTAATATTAAAATATTCTATATAAATAGATTTATAAATATCTTTAATTATTATAGAAAAGCTTTTAAATTATTTATTAAGTTAAAATAAATTAATTTAGCTAAAATTTATAATAATACCTTTAAAACTATAATTATTAACAGATATTTTATTATAATTATAAATCTTATAATAGGCTAAAATAGATAATATATATTAAAGGGTAGTAATATCCTTAATAAGGTTAAAGTTTTTAAAATAAAATATAGTTAAGTTATATAGAAACGCTATAATATTATTTTATATAATTTATTTTATAATTATATTTAAGATATAAAGGTAGGTATTATTATTAAAAAAAAGTTTAATTATAATAGATAAAGTATAAATACTTTTCTTAACTTTATTAAGTTTAATAGTTAAAATAAATAAATAAAGGGAAGGTATAGGTTTTTAAATAACTTAGTTTAAAGATTTAATTTATAGCTATATCTTATTCTTTATAAGTTTATTTATAATAATATTATTATAAAGAGTAAATTAATTTATAATAATCTTATTATAATTAATTAATATATCGGGTTTATTAATATTAATAATAATAATATAATTATTATTACTTATTATTTTTATTAAGTTATAAGTTATTTATAAGTTTAATAATAACGATAATATAAAAGATTTATAAGAAAAGTAAAATTAAATAAAGTAATTATAATATTAAAATTAAAGATAAAAGAAAATAAAAATTATTAAAAAAAAGTAAA
The DNA here is from genome assembly GCA_023242295.1 of Diaporthe ilicicola. Taxonomy (NCBI): domain Eukaryota; kingdom Fungi; phylum Ascomycota; class Sordariomycetes; order Diaporthales; family Diaporthaceae; genus Diaporthe; species Diaporthe ilicicola. The sequence goes on along the minus strand of JALPVH010000296.1, from coordinate 223 downwards.
GATAAATAAGTTATTAATAGGTTATAATAAATAAATAATTAAAAAAGGTATATCTTTTTAAAGCGGTAAAAGTTTAATAACTATAACTTTTTATAATTTATAATATTATCTATATTAAAACTTAAAATAAAAAAATAAAGGGGTAATAAATAAGTAAAGCTTATTTAAATAAATATTATATATTAAAAATAATAAAAATTTATTTTATTAATATTTACTTTTA